>CAICTM010002223.1:0-16956 GCA_903772945.1 Seminavis robusta
CAACTCCTTCAACAAAGAGCTCTTGATTTGCGGTGAATCATAGGCTCGACACTCAGTGTAACAAATCCTTAGATAGCTAACAGGAGTCGCACCACTCTCAGAGGCCAGTGTGGCCGGTGAGCAGACTTGACTGTGGGAAATACCCGAGCCCTAGCTCGTGGGTAGTCCTCAAGCACATCTCGTCTGAATCCGTTATTAGACGTTCAGTTTTTTTTTTTGTACGGTTTTGTTCATGGACGGTCCCACTAAGTAACAATCTAGTACCAGGTTGAAAGGAACAATCGTACTGGGCTATGTAGGTGAGTTATTGATGCAGCATCCCCTCTGCTGCTGGCTAGCACAAACAATCACATCCACAGAGGTTGGGTGTGCACTCAAATGTCAAAGAACAGTTGCGAGGTGTGGGCCACCACCAAAATTCAAAGGAGCAGGTTGGATCTTGCAGGAAGCAAAGCTCCTCTGGAATCTCCCCCAACAAGCCAGGAGACTTGTCCATCTCAATAATGCTCAGGTTAAAGTTGGTAGCCAAGTTACCAAGCTCCAAGGTTGGTAAAGACCCGGTCAGCAATGGCAGGTGAGAGAGATCGAGCTCTACTAGATCAGGGAGAGAGTGGCTGCCATTGAGCTGGGTGGGTATTCCTTGACCAGAGAAGAGATTGTCCCCTAATTGAAGCACCACAAGCTTGGTCCAAGAGGTCCAAATCTCTGATGGGATTGTTCCTGTGAGCATGTTGTGCTGGACATTGAATTCATCCATGTTGTCCAATCCTGGAGCCAGCAACTCATTTGGAAGTGATCCTGTGAGTTGATTGCAGCAAACCTTGAAGGTGGTCATAGCAGTTGCTCCAAGCTCTGAGGGAATTCTTCCAGTCAGCTTGTTTCCAGCCAGGTCCGCCAGATTTAATTGTGTCAGCAGCCCAAGCTCACCTTTTAGAAAGCAGCAAAAAAAAATAGAGTTAGTTGTATCTTTCACAAAAACCACTGTTGCATTGCTTGTGTGTCACACTTACTTGGAATTTGACCTGTGAATCTGTTCTTGCTTAGGCCAATGTCTAGCAAGGATGTCATTTGGAACAACTGTGTTGGGAGAATTTCCATGATGTTGCCATGAATTTGGTTTTCATACAAGTGCAAATAGAGGAGTCCAGTCAACATGGAAATTTCAGGTGGAATATGGATGGCCAACAATGACAGATCAATACTCCCCAATGCCAAATCCACAAATTCTCCCCCATCAGAGCAGGATTCCATGCTGGTGAATTCAGTGATTCCCGGTTGGAAACTGCCATCATCAGTAAAGGTACCATAATTATTGGAGAACCAGTCACATTCATGTCTTTGATCATCCAACCAACTGTCTTGAATGCTGGATGGCCAGTTTGGTCCTTGGAAGGAATAGAAAAAGGTGGCAAGAGCAAACAATTGTTTCTTTCTCAAGTCAGGTAGCTTGTCATAGTCACGGTGATGTAAGACCCATGTCAGGGCTTGGCTTTGTGGGGAGAATGGATCTTGCAAACTGGCTTGGGTATAGTTGGGTAGCAATTGCTGGAATTCTTGCACCACCATGTGGTTGGTGGGATCTGTGGGTTGGTTGGTAGTATCATTTGACCACATAGTGGTGGAGGTGTTGGATGTGCTTGGCATACCCGTAGTGTCATCTGGAACTTGTAGTGTTGTATCCTTGTTTCCGTTCTTGGCCAAACCCACAGCCAGAGAAACTCCCACCACAACACAGACAAGGAGAATTATCAATGGTATTCCAATTATGAGGAATCGTTGCCTACCGTTGGGTTGCTGTTGTTGGTGGTGGTATACCAGTTCTGCCGTCGTTAGGATGGGTTCCTCTTGTACAGGTTGAGCCTGTACCAGGCCAGATTCCTCGTCTGGAGTGGTTACTTGTGGCTGCGGGTTGCTTGGTTCGTTGGAACCCTCTGCCTGGTTGGAACCCTCTGCTTCTTCGCCGATTCCTCCAATGGCATAGGCTCCCACCATGCTACTGGTAGTCTGTGACAGATGGATGCCTGCATAGGGAAGCTCTGCAGCAACGGTACCGGTATGGTCGGTGGGTGTAGTGTGATCCAAGGTACCGGTAGCTTGCTGAGGACCGTCACTCGCCTTGGCGCTTAAGGCTTCATCTGGCTCTGCTGATGCCGTTGATGACGGTGGGAACTATTAATAGTACGTAGCTCACTCTTCTGAGCAGCTGCTTCCAATTCAGGAAGTCTCGTTAAAACGTCTAAAACCGCATCGTCACCATCTTCTTGCTGAGCCTTATTTGCCACTCCAGTATGGGTAGCATCATCAACATCATCGTTGGCTGCATTCCCAGGGGGGCCAAGGTCCTTTGGGCTTTCATCGCTGTTACTACCAGTAGCAGTAGTCATGATAGATACCGTAGCAGCAATAAGCTTGTGTTTCTCTTTATTGTCAGTTGTCTGTGGTGGTTGTGAGCTCCCTTTCTGCGAACAACAAAAGAACTACGTGAACAGTTAGTTAGTTGGTGAAACCAGAACACCAGCTAACTGCGTGGGGAAATTCAGGTTCGAAACTATTCTTTGGGTTGACCAGTGACCAGCCACCAGCCACCAGCCAACTGATGCATTCTTTTGGGATCCTTTCTCCGAATGGAATGGCATCGAATCGGAAAAAACTCCGAACTCCGAACACGGACTGTTATCTAGTTCCATGCCCCAGCCGAAACGGCTTACACGTACAAGAATTAGAGCTGCAGATGAATCTGTGACGGCAGTTGCATGTTGCATGGATGACTGTTGGTAGTCTAGCCCTGTTGGTAATGGTGGTTCAAGATTCACTCCGGGTGAGTCCTGTCAAGACTGAAATACTTTAATTATTTTTAAAATTATCAGAATTTGATTTCAAATGTGCACCTCAAGAGTGTTGCCAAGTGTTGCTGGCAACGTTGCCAGTGTTGCCGGCAACACTGGCAACACTCTTGTGGGACTCAATTTCAAACTGAATTTTGATTTCAAATTGAGTCCCACAAAGCATCTTGGCGATCGCCGGCGATCGCTGGCGATCGCCGGCGATCGCCTGGTGGGCTCCATTTGAAATCAAAGTCTGCTAATTTTAAAAATAATGAAAATTACTCGTACTGTGAGGATGACGAATCGTGTGGTGACGAAGTTTCTTGTCTCACGAACACCACGCTTGGCAACAACTGCTGAAAGAGGTGCTCTACGGAAGCTCGCGATCTTGCGCGATGGCATGAACTCGAAAGGGATTGATTCGATTCGATTAGGTTGCACGGCAAAGGCGAATGAATGAAGCAATCGGGAGCATAGAGCGAAGAGTCGAGTCGAGTCGAGTCGAGTCGAGTCGAGTCGCGTCTGTGTGTCACATGGGCGAGAACCATCTCATCAATTGCCAGGTTCCTCGATGAGAAGGGGTTTAGAGTAGGGAAATTATCTACGGAAGCCAGCCGGGGCCAGGCTTAAGCAAAGAACAGTCGAAATTCAGGACTAGGTTCTGAGGGATCAGGGGCAAGAAATTGAGGACCATTACGGGGGGCAAAGGGTTTGGCTTTGGTTAGGGTTAGGGTTAGGTTCCTTGATAGAAGAAGACAAATCGACCCGGAATCTCCCAAGCCGCAAACTTGGGATAAATCGAATCCAGTTGCCCCGCTCCCTCGCCCTGTACAAGTGCTTGGCTGTGCTTCCGCGCGGCTGGAGTTTGGAGTTGGATTCATTTATGCATCATTGCTGCAGAAATCCAATGTCACCAGGCTGACAGCTGTGGCTATCGATAGCAGTACTCCGCATCTATATCGCATTGTTCCCAGAAGAATGTCAAAAGTGGAGGCCCCGATTTCGAAACCGAGTCGATGAATCAACACCATTGTCTCTTTGAAATATTGCAACTTGAAGTGCTAGGTGGGCACTCAATGTCGTTGTCGTTGTCGTCCATCTCAAGAGAGCCAGGTGTAAAACCGTAGTCACCCATGAGAACAGGGGGTTCAACGGCGAAGTAGTTGCCTATTCCTGGCGACACGATGGTCGGAGGACCCGGGCGCCATGAACCACGGTATGGTTGGGGGGGCACTATCGGTACCGGTACCTGGTATCAGGAGAGATCTGATTTCTGCCATCGTATCGAGGTTTCCAGTACCGTATCGAGATCTCATTACTTTACTTTGTTCAACAAGTGGGCACCTATAATTCTTGACATACGATTGGTAGTATAAGGTGTCTGTTCCCGGTTCAAAGTCTTCGTGTGAATCGGCAGTTTGACGAGCGTCAGAATATTGCAGAACCCGGAAACAAGAAAGAACTATGGCATTGTGCAGTACCGTATCGTAGCTCTCTCTGGCTGTAACCATATCAGATTCAGGTTTCGAAGTCCAGTTGCAGCGTGGAGCTGGTTTCTGGGATAGCCCGGAAGCTCTCCTTATTTCGGCGGCTGCATGCCGTGCGTTGAGTCAAAGGCTCTCCTATTTGCCTTTCCTGTATACCAACCACGCCTCCAGAGAGACCGAGAGCGTCGTTCGCGACAAGGAGGAAATGCTCCTGAGCGTTGGCTTCAATCCTCGCAACGCAGAGTTGCTTCGTGGACATGTCGTCGTCACACAAAAGAGCTGGAGCATGAGTACTACATGCACGACCATTGCAACCATTGCCTTTGGGGCGCGCAAATATCTGCTCTGTTGGATACGAAACCAGCAGCAAGGTCGGGGTGTAGGATTTATCTGGAGAGAGCGCAGTTTGCACGTGCCCCTTGGCCCCGGTCGAATCCCAGCAATTGTCACCAGAACATCTTCAATCGGTTTATTTGTTGAGGGATTGATTTGCTTCTTTCGATCCAGCCTTGGTGGAGTGGGGGGGGGGGGGCAGACTGTTTTGCAAAGAGAGCAGGGAACACCTTTTTGCCGTAGGACTTGAATATTCATTGTGGCTGTTTTGATCCGACTATGCATGACAACAGCAAGTTCGATCCAATGCTTGCATGTCGCTTCTTTGCAACAAGGTGTGGCAGCGTCACAATGCCAACTTCATTGTTCCCCCGGGTTGGTGATGCTCACAACTGGACAGTAACCTTGCTTTGACAATGTGCTATCGTGACCCCGTTGTCCCCATATCCCAGGGCAAGTCGCAGAACCACACAATTAGCCACCACCACCTCCAACAGCCACAACAAAACTAACTCCCAAGACAGCAAAGAAGCCCAACGCCAAGAAAGCTTGACCAATTCACAACCCTTTTCGAGTCCAAGGGCGCTCCGCTACAGACAGTTCAGTCGAACAACAAGTAGAGGAACTCCAGGGTATGACCGAGACGCTCCAGGCTCACAATCAAGTTTTGGGAGCTGCATTGGGAGAAGCCAGAAACCTAAAAACCCCAACCGAAATTCTTCGCATCTGTTGCTGAACATTTCGAGACAAAAGGTTCAGGGTGAGGGCAGCAAGGATATCTACTACCCAATGGCATTTCATCCACGAGCTGTACATCACTGCCATCAACCAAGCCTGGCGAGGTATTCACATGGACAGACAGGGAGCTGGCTCAACCACGGCAGACAGTTCGGCCGAACTTTGTCCGCTCATTCTTGAAAGAAAAAGCATGGCTTCATGAAATCGGAAAGCCAGGGTGGTGGATGGGCATCACCAAGCCTTTTTTGTTTGGTTGCGAGGTGACTTGACTTGACCTGTCACTGCCATGTCAACCAAGGTGGCCCTATTGTGCTTGAAATCGGGGATGCAACCCACATGAGAAGTCCCATGAACCTCGTGAAGATGCTCCACTTCTGCAAGATGTGATCAAGGCGAGTGGGACATCCTGTTGATGGAGGATCTAATGACTCCAAGTCGCCCCTTCCCGATTTTCTCCCCTAAGAGCTCTGAGAGTTCTGTTTTCGTGGTGGCCTTGCCCTGAAACCTTGCATTTTCTGCATATATCTGGACGTTTCTCTGCGGTGATAAGATTATTTCGGCTCATAAATCGACAAGTTGCACATGATCTCTGCGTTCCTCCGTGCACAAGGTACAGTGGACATGGCTTTGGATCACACGTCAGCCCCCCCTCTCCCGATTTCCACCCCGAGATCTCTGTTTTCGTGGTGGCCTTGAACTGAAACCTTGCACTTTCTGCAGATACCTATCTGACACGCTTCTCTGCGGCGATTAGATTGGCATTCCTCATTTCGGCTCATAAATCGACGTTTTGCAGCTGCGTAGTTGCGAGTGATCTCTGCGCTTACTCCGTGCGATAAGGACATAAAGGTATGCTTTGCTCCTCGGATCTCTTTCTGCTCACATTGTCGTTCCCGAAAGCATCAACATGTAGAGACCTCGATGCATCATGCTGTTCCTACCGAATGACTCTGTTCAACACGGCGAGTCGTCCAGCAGACGCCAATGGTTCGTAATGGTATCCGCCACGATTCATCGTTCCGTCTTGCGGCTCCTTGAAAATCGATGTATCACTGGTTCCCTGAAAAGTGACAAGAAACCAAGGCTGCGTCCACAATAATCTGCTCCGGTTAGTTCCGGGTCAATCCCTCCATATTTGTGGGAAGCGTTGCCAGAGTCGAAAAAAGCTGTCTATCGGTCAGATTGATTTATTGCAACTGAGTGCATGAGCGGCTTTGCAAACTTTGGATCCGATTCATTGCTACATGGTGACAGTCGCCATCCTTTGCGGATTTGCGATGGACGAGTCGATCTCTCCCGCTTGCAAGCTCGTTTGCTGGGAAGTGTCATGCCCACAGTAGATGCTGGCCAGTGACTCATTTCTTGGGCCTTGGGGGTTCTTCGATCAAAGAAGACTGTTGCGTGGCAGCTTCGTGTATAGTACCCCCTTTGAACCAAATTGTTTGGTAAAGAGACACCGACTTCTGCAGCCACATTACCCATTGGCACCACGACTACCGTATTCAGCTGCCAGTGCGTCTGACTAGTTCTGCGATATCTCAGCCGTCTCGTCGGAAAAGCGAAGGCTGGGCACATCACAGCAGGAATCATTGCTGAATGCGTGGCAACACCTGACAATCATCCTTATCCTCTTAATGAAACCTGGTGACACCGGTTGATGTTGTGGTATTTGTTCGAGAGAGCGGCTCGAGAGAATGATTGTGATGGAGGGAGAGCATCGAGCCTGATCATCCATTTCTACGTAGTTGGCCAGAGTTTGTTGGACCAATGTACGTGCATGGATCGAGCGATCGAGGAGTGGTCTGAGTTGAGGCGCTACCGGTAATATTCAAATCTGGCAATTTGCGGGGCTACGTTGTCATCGGACACTGTTTTCCACAAACAATGCTCTGACGATGGCAGAAGCTGTCCTGACAGAATTGAATTCGTTCAATGCACAGACGCACGTCAAACCTTTGAGCCTCGTTGGAAACTGCTTCAATATGTGGACTCTGCACTCTGCAGACGTGCTAGCTCTTTCTGAAGATTGTCGAGTTGCTTTTTCAAGGCACCCGATTGCTTCCGGGGCTGCTCCGTGGTTTGCTGCTGTAATTTGTTCGCTTTCCTCTGCTTTCGGATTGCCATTTTCTGACTGCGAATGATGTTTTCTCGTGCGGGACGGAGCCTTCCACCCTGGCTTTTGTTTACCGCCATGGGAATGGGCCAAATTCTGGAGTTGAAGGTTATTGTTTCGCAAACCCTTTCTGAGCGCTACTCCGCTGCTTCCTTCTTCCCCCTCGACGTCGCTATCCTCCTCGTCATCATGAAAGCAAACGGCTGTGATCATCATCACTACTCGTAGCGTCTTGCATCTCTATTTTGCTATCTTGCCGCTCGCTGCAAGATTCTGCTTTCATCTTTTCCCTTCGCTTGGTAGCTTTAGGACCATTGCTGTAACAGGGTTTCTGCTTACTGTCTGTGGGTTCTTGCTTTGGTGTAATAGGCATTACATTTCGGAGTCTCTGAAGTTGTACGGTATGGGAAAGCCCCTTCTTGGTGGTCGTCTCTTCCTCGTGATCCTCTTCTTTCGAATCTTCTTCCTCCTTCTCCTCAGCTTTCTTTCTGCCAGCTCTATACAGGTCCCACTGCAGGATCGGGCCTTTTGCTTCTGCTGTCTTACAACGTGGAGCCCGATGGAAGCCAAGCTCTTCCAACTTTTGGGTTCGCTCTTCCTCTCTTTCAGTATTCAACCCTCTGCCATGACAGTCGACCACTGAGGGACCATGCCGTGGCAGGTTTGTTACTTCTCTCAGCTGAGCGCATATGTTGCCTTTGCCACTGTTCATCATCGAACACTCCAAGCAAAGTCAATGCCATTGAGGGCATCATATCTTTCTTGAAGCAGTTCTCCGCTTTCCCAGGCATGCCTCCGATGGTTCGCCCAATCGCCAGGTCCTGCGGGACTATTCCAGAAACTCTGGTGTGGCCACTTTTGTTCTTCTTGAAAGCAGTGATGAGTTCTTCCAACTTGGCCAACCATTCACCATTATCTTCTGTAGAGGTCATCTTGGAACGTAGTTATCCTATATCCTGCTACGTGCTAGCCAAGATTTCGAGTAATCCAGGACGCACTTGTGGCTTGTAACATCTGTTCAAGAAAGCTTGCATTCCGAAGGAGGTCCATTGATTGTGAGCGGCTCAGCGATCGAGCAATGGTTTTGTGTCGAATGGTGCCCATTGGACTCGACTCGTTCGAACATCTCCGTCGGTGCGCCGTTGTCGGATATGAGCTTTTATCAGGAGCTCCCCTTGTACGTATCACATCTGCAGTGTGTGTTGGGAAACTCTGCAGTGAACGACATACGGAACACATTCATGGCATGCGGGATCCGAGCGTATCGCTGGCTGCTCATGATATATATTAACAATGAAAAGGAGGGAGTACCGGTACGTTGTCGGGGGTAGGAAACTGTTGTTGTCGGCTTTTCACTTGCATTGGCAATGTGACCAACAGATTTGTCATCATTCATTGTAGCCGGACAAGTCCACACAGACAGCGGGCATGCACAGGTGTCGGCTCTGTTCCTTCATCGATCGTCAACCAAAGGTGGTAGTGCGAAGGTGTCGAAGAGTAGAATGGGCTCTGTGAATGAGGATTTGATGGTATTCCACGCTTCGTTGCCCGGTGAAGTGCGTCCATTGGGACCTTGTTGATGATGATGACTCTACATGTAGAGGGCCAAGCAGACGTCGGCACTTGGCAAAATGTTGTGATTTCAGCTGTGATTGACCACGGTTGACTCCTCAATCGAGGACGGTCGGTTGTAGACTTCCCCCCCGTCGAAAATGGGCCCTTTCATGTTGTCGAAGATCACAGGTGGCTTGCACAATTGGTACGTAGACGTCGGTATTGGCACGGTGTCACCGTAGTCAGTCGTTGGGTAACAATTTGTCGGGTTTTCCACGTCCATTGTGGTCGCTCGCTGAAGAAGATTTCTGGTCGTGGTCGGCGTTGACTACGTAACGTCGATCAGACCGAAATTGTTGTTGTTCTTGTAAGTTCCTCTCCTTTCGTGTTGCTCGTTGGCAACTGCATGTCTGCTGGAGGAGCGAGTGGATCCAATACATTACATACATGCGTTGTCTGTCCCTCGATCTGACTTGGATCGCATCGCATCGAATTAATGGTGGGAATTGGAACAACAACAGTTGGAGCAACTTACTTGCTTCCCTTGTCAGCCATTCAACATCAACTAAATGGGGAACGTGCTGCAATGGTACAGCTTAGTACATGTCGACTGGTTTTCTTTTGCCTCCACGGACTTGATGAATGAATCCAGCTCTTGCCACAATCCTCTTGCTTCCACCATTGGTCCACGTTTCCAACTTGAGAGCGAAAGTAAATGTAGCGAATCCCATCCAGGGTACCATTTGGACTATCGGTACGTGTCGCGCTGTGTTCATTGCTTTCGTACGTGCACGAACAGTCGTGTCATTGCATGCATCTGTCCTGCACACTCCGTTCCATGCATCGAGATGGATGGAGTTTTACCCGAGGATGCCTTTGTCATTATTTTTCGTTCATTCATTCATTCATGCATTCATGAGCAGTGAGAGATTGCTGTCAAATAGCCCCTTCCATGGAGCTCATCTTGTCATTGCTGTGTGTTAATAATTGTTGACTCGTTAGTCACTACGAACTCGTGTATCTTCGTCGATTGAATTCCTTGGTTTTTGATTTGATATCTGCATTGTTCCGTCTTTCTGATTGATTGATTGATGGACTTGATTAGTTAGTCTTTGGATGGATGGATGCACGACCGGTATAATTCCACCAGAGACTGGGATGCAATAGGAACATGGTACCTCCGTAGAGAATGGCTCCTCGTGCCATGGTCATTATTACGACCTTGTGATTCTGCAAGAGTCGTAAAAAGGGTGTATTGTCGGGTCGAGATAGAATGGCTCCTGCAAGGGCACTGCCTCCAATGGTATTCCAGGCATTCTCGTTGGAATCCTCGTTTTGAATGGTTTCCAAAGTCTGCTGTAACCAAGTTCTGCCGTTGTCTTGACAAGTCACACCATGGGTGGATGCAACAACCGTGACAAGAATGCGACAAGCACAAAAGAGTGCGGAAATGACGGCCCATTCCTTGGCCCATGCGATTCCCACGCGATGTACTTGGAGTGTTTGCTGGGTGAATTGAGTCACGTGAGCATAGGGGAGTATCTCTTGTAGATGGGAGGTAGTACTTGTAGTAGTACTGGTACTGGTAGTCACCAAGTGGCGGTAGATTCTCTTGGTAGCATCCACGGTAGATCCCAACACGTAGCCTGAGAGAAATCCTCCCACGAAAGAATCCAGTGCCGTTTCCAAGGCCAACCAAGAAATGACAGAGATCCAGTCCGTCTTGTCACTGCCGTTACTTCCACTTCCACTTCCACTATTGTTGGTGACAACATTTCCAAAACTGGATTTCAAGGACGTCAATTGCTTTTGTTGCTGAAGGCGTCTGGCCGTGGCTCGTTTGCTGAATTGACGAAATCCAGATCGAATGGCCGGACGTACTAGAGTGGCTGCTGTGGCGGCTCGTCGTCTAGTAGCAGTAGCAGTACTACTATTAATAATAGTAGCAGCATTGGAAGGAATGGCCATGGCAGATACCCCTGAACAATTGGAAGAACATCTTAATAATAGTAAGAGCAGCAGCAACAGACATCCTTGATCTCTTATTAATAGTCTCATCATGGCTTATTAATTAACGTTTTAAAAGATCACACTCCATCCTTGCCTTCCAGTGGATCTCCTCTCCTTTCTTTTGTTACGCCAAACGGATAAGTGAGCTTGAAGACCGAGAGATGGTGATGGTTGCGGTTGTTGCGGTTGTGAGGGCAGAGCTCGTCCAGATGTGGAAGTTCCACGTAAAAAATGAGGATGACGTCACTACCTTTCGTAAAGTTAGGGGTACGGTACCCCAGCCGTGGGAAAAGTGAGCACAGAGGCTGGCTGGAGTGCCGCACGGTGTACATAGATACCGTACAGATTATCACCTCTCTTTTGCTAGAGTCCGATGGTCTGGAGAGTCTGTCAGGACGGATCTGGGTTGGGGTCTCGGCATGCTTTCTAACCGTCTAACGGTGTGGACGGTTAGCCGTTGTTGTTTGCTAGTAATACTGCAGCTTATTGGGGAGTAATTTGGTTTTAGATTAAGCTGAAAAGCAAAAGTGAGGATTTTCTGGTGGTGCATAGATACACGGCTCTTAGCCTTATTCGCGACTCGATCCTAGATAGGGTTTGAGTTCGACTCATGACTGAGTCTCTCGTGAATAGTCATTTGAGACAGGGTTCTCAATGACCGCGCTAGTCATACTAGGTTGATGATGAAACATCGCTCTAGATATTTAGCCAGCGTGGAGTACTTCCACGCTACTAGATCCAGGCTAGACAAACCTTCCACGCGTTCCGTTTTAGGATCGTGGAGAGACGTAGGATTACTACCACAACCTACTCTATCACACTTTATAGTCTCCCGCGGGAAGCCAGATCTACGATCTGGCTTCATCAGTGCAGAACCAGTAATTGTATTTCCAATGAACAATGCTCTAAAATGAATCTGGAACAGAGATCCTGGTCAGTGACGGTGGTGCAGAGTTTCGTTGGTGGTGGCAACGAATTGACATTGTGAATCTACCACTAGAGCTTCTGACTGTATGACACATAATGGGATAACCTTTTGTTATTGAGCCAAACTATTGCTCAATGTATTTTATAGAACAAATAATACGATTGATGAACAGGCAGTAGTATACCGAATGTCAATTGGTAAATACCATTCCAGGTTAGATATTAGATCTTGTAATGGTAAAATACCATTTGTTGGCTGGATTTAGATCGGCCAATGTGAAAAACAGATTGCTGAATGGGAATCCTGCCGTGTAATAGTGGTGCAGAGTTCAGATGCAAGATCTGGGAGCTCAGAGCCAAAGATCCAAGACCCGAGGAGAGCGATATTTTCTCTTCGTTACCTGAACCTTTCTATCCAATCTGTTACCTTTTCTATACGTACGTTCTACTGTATCTATCATATGACCCATAGTCCCCTCTAACACATAGTAGCTAACCTCTTAGACGAAAATTAATACTAAATAGATAACCTCTCGAATACATATGCATACATGCAAGACAGAAATGATTGAACTAAGTACCAATGACAGCAGGGCAGCAGGGAGGTTATCCATCGAAGCCAATGAGCCGCAGTCTTATTAGTTAGGCAAAGAAGAGTCGAAATTAGAACAAAGCAATCTTGACATGGCCTTCCGACTGCACTACGCTAAAAGCTAGTGTAAAGATCTTTCGAGTGTTTTGAGTTTGAGAGAATGAAAGTTAATGAGAGGATTAGAAAGCTATGAAAACTAATCAAAAGAGAGAGATCCACAATCAAAGGATCGTAGATCTGAACTCCCGCGGGAGACTGTAGAGTGTGATAGGAGTAGGTTGCGGTAGCAATCCTACTCACTCCACGATCCAAAAACGGAACGCGTGGAAGATTCGTCTAGCATTTATCTAGTAGAGTGGAAGTACTCCACGCTGGCTAAATATCTAGAGCGATGTTTCATCATCAACCATAGTATGACTAGAGCGGTCATGAGAACCCCTGTCTCGAATGACTATTCCGAGAGACTCAGTCATGAGTCGAACTCAAACCCTATCTAGGATCAATCGCGAATAAGGCTAAGAGCCGTGTATTGCATTCGCCCCCTGACAAGGGTCCGGAAGGCACGACATCAGTCGACAAGAGAGCCAGCTAAATACTAGCGCGATGTTTCACCATCGACCTAGTAATGACTAGAGCGTCATTGAAACCCTGTCTAATGACTATTCACGAGAACTCAGTCATGAGTCGAACTCAAACCCTATCTAGGATCGAGTCGCGAATAAGGCTAAGAGCCGTGTATTGCATTCGCCCCCTGACAAGGGTCACGGAAGGCAACGACATCAGTCGACAAGCAGCCAGCTAAATATACTAGGCGTATGTTCAACATCGACCTAGTATGACTAGCGGTCATGAGAACCCTGTCTCAAATGAACTATTCACGAAAGAGCCTCAGTCATGAGTCGAACTCAACCCTATCTAGGATCGAGTGGCGAATAAGCTAAGAGCCGTGTATTGCATTCGCCCCTGAAAACGGTCACGGAAGGCCACAAATCAGTCGGACAAGAGCCAGCTAAAATATCTAGAGCGATGTTTCATCATCAACCTAGCTATGAACTAGCGCGGCATTTGATAACCCTGTCTCAAATGAATATTCAAGAGAGACTCAGTAATGAGTCGAACTCAAACCTATCTAGGATCGAGTCGCGAATAAGGCTAAGAGCCGTTATTGCATTCGCCCCTGACAAGGGTCACAGAAGGCACGACATCAGTCGGACAAGGAGAACATATGAATTAAAGTGCGGGCACTCTCCGGAGATTGGTGTAGACATGTGCGTCGCCGATGGCAATCCTACAAGGGGATCAGGCCTTGTATGGGTGTAAATACCTTATGTTCCAAGTCTGGTAGACTGTGCCGCTATTGCGGTAGTATGTCGGAGCCGTACAGTGCCATTGTTATTGACTCGGTCTGTGTGTAAGGACCTTGTGCGTTGGCTGACCGTATTAACGGTTCTGATACTGATGAATCATCATAGTGTCGTTGACATGGTGTTGATGAGGGACACGTGCCGTGTTCTCCTTATCGTGTTTTTCTGGATAAGTCGTTGGCGACGTTCCTTAATGTATTTCCGGTTTGCTTTGAACGGATGTGGTGAAGCTTGTCACGATTGACGCGCTTGAACTTGCGACGAAGTCCATGTTCATCCCGGAGAGTCTTCTCGACCTCTACGCGGGACTCACGTCTCTTGTCCATGACGACCGGTCATGGATACTGGGTAACCACGTTTGTTTCAGAACGATGGTTACTACTGTCTGCTGTCTTGGAGCAGCCCTTGTAGTTCATTGGTCCAATGAATCTACGAAGTTACTTCCTGTGGTAGGAAGACGATAGCTGGATGCATTGTTATCTTTTAGTTAAGGTTGCTTCCTTCGAGAAGTCCAATTGCTAGATACTCCAGTTCTTCCTATCGAGGAAAGGCCTTGGTAGTGTTGATTTCAAATTTCGACTTCTTGGAGTCTTTAGGGGAAAGGTCATCCTACTGTTCAACGCGATCTGCGAGATCGACGTCCGTAGGATGAGTTGATCATCAATCGTAGCACGGACATTTTCTAAGTCATGCATGTGTGCTTTCATCTTCCTTTTGAAGATGTCGGGACTATTACTATAGGGTCATTGGACCTCTGGTACCGTGCTTTCCTTCGGGAGAGTGCAATGGATAGTGTTGCTTCAGAGTGAGTGTGACAGCTCGATGTGGTATTGTCCCGTGTTCAGGTTAGTCTGGTAGCGCACTTGTAATCCATCTGGTTTCAAGAGGATGTCCTGTATATTTTGGACTAGGATAAGGCTTTCCGCTTAATCGTTTGTTCGGTTCCCGAAAATCCGAGATGAAATCGTGCAGATCCTCTTTCTTGGGAATGATTAAAAGTTGGTGCCGCCCACTTGAGAACGATTCACCTTCTTGGGTACCCCTGTCCTCGCATGACGTTCAACCTCCATCTAAAGAGTGTTGGTTGGAAACCGTGGAAGTAAGGGTGAGCCCTAGTTTAATAGGATTTTAGCGTCGGGACGAAGTTTTATTTCGTAGTCGTCATTCGCACTCTCCCAAGTATCCTCGACTGGGTTGAAGCACTTGGTTGAAAAGGTATTAGGCAGTTATTGCTCTTTCCTTGTTTAACGGATTTCGTCTCTGCATATCTGCCTTAAGCCTATTTGTTCGTATGTGTATCTAAGAATCTTCTGAGACTATTTAGCATTGTGGCTGACAGCTGCAGAATCGGAAATGGAGTAGTTCTCCTTTCTATTGGTGTGGCTCTCTTTCGCCCGGGAAAAATGCATGGTTCCACGACCAATGACATGGTAGTGAAATCAAACTTGATTCTTGGAATCGTCAGAGAGTGTCTTGACCTAGAATGATCAGTCTTGCGCACCCAAGTTCTTGGTGACGTGTTAATTCCACTTGATAATTTCTATCACTGGAACTCAGTGAATCGCGAGTGTGCCCTTTCACTTCGTGCGGGGTTTCAATTCCTTCATAGAATAGCAGTCCGTAATGTTTGGACGCCCCCATGATTCTTCATGAGTAACTCTTAGATGAGTTTGAGCAATTAAAGTTCCGATGCTCCTTTACCAGTAAACAAAGAGTGTAACGGGTTTATTCGTTTCCCTTTCTCTCGTCTGTTAAAATCTAACATTAGCGACGATTAGCCTTTCAAGGTCTCTTAGCTGTCGTGCCGACCGTTAGATGAGCTTGATTGGCCATGGACGAAGTTTAACGATGCTGAACAGATTGTCAGTTTCTAGTTAGTAGTTGACTATGGCAATTATCTAATTTGCCTTAGACTTCGTTGATTTGCAAACAAATACTTGTTTACTATTTCAGTGAGATATCTTCATCACTTAGGTATGAGAAATCGGAACATGGTTCCGAGAAGTCATCATCCTGGCCTAACCCTCAGAACAGGAGATCTTCCAATCCGAATGATTGAAGTCGAATTCGCAAAGCGCCTTGTCGACTGCGGCCATCTTCTTTGTCCATCATGTTCGATGGATCCACAGAGGAGTCTGTCCATCGTTGTCGAGTATCGACTTCGCCTTGGCAACATAGGTTGGCAGTTGCGCTTTTCTTATCTTGCGATCAGACTTGACCGCAGCAGTTTGGAAATCTTTCTTCAAGAGGACGGAGATTTCCTTCTTGGTTTAGGTCTTGGTTCGTCGGACTTGCGTTTCCAAATCTTTTTCTTGTTGTACGTTGGCTTGTTTATCGTATGTCAGACGAGAACTTGGACTTGGCCTTGAGCTTCTTAACAAGTCATGCAGTCCAGCAATGTTGTGAGTGCTGGACTGAGGTAATCGCAGCCATTTTATCCTCTCTGTGAAGAAGTGGTCGTTGTTGCGAGTAGATTGTATTCTTGCTGTATGTTACCTTCTTCGAGGAGCCTGCTTGGCATCACCGCCTTGTCAAAGTCTTCGGAGGATTCCATGCGTTACCAGAATCCAATGGTTTCTCCGATAGGAAGCTGGAAAGGATCGAAGCTCGTTTCTTCCATCTTCTTCATCCACGAAGCGTGGAATTCCATGACAAACAAAGTCAATGACTTCGTCATGGTAAACGTTTGGTTGGGTCCAAAACGGTGGTAGACGAGGAAGTACATCGGAGTTCATCGGATGAGGTTGTTGACTAGGCGCGAGTATTGACATACTCGTCTAGGCTACGCATTTTGCGGCCATGAAGCGTTTCTCTCCTTTCAAGAGCCTTGTAGGGACAGCCTGCTTCGAAACAGGCATTTATGCCAAACGTAATGTCAGCGTCGTCCAGAGCAGGCTGAGCTGCTACGTCCAGGCATCCTGGAAACGTGCTTGGAAAGTGGCTTGTCTTACCGGCCACGTATGTCGCGTGGAGAGAATCGCGTTGACTGCAATCTGGCGCAGAGGCATTCCAA
>CAICTM010002224.1:0-16955 GCA_903772945.1 Seminavis robusta
AAGCTGCCGAACTTGCTCACGATCCTATTACCGAATACCCCAGTTCCGACGAAGAGCGGGAAACAGAGGAAAAAGAAGACACCAAGCTCCCAGCGGAAGCGAGCCAACCCTCCACTTAACACAACGTTGACTTCAAAATTGCAAAACCTAAACCCTAAATATAGGCCACATGATTCATTCGATTCTATTCACCATTATCCTGTATTAGTAGACAAGTTAAACTAGTACTGGAAACGGAGACGACCCAGGGGGCATATCAGCTACATCTTCTCTGTTTTCGTTTCCAAATACTGTATAGAATACTACAAAAGACCACTACCATGTGATTTCGAGTTCTGGTTTGACCGTCACTTCAATCCCCTCCAATGCCTCTTTGCGAATGTAGTACAGCAGTTCACTTTCTTCTCCGTGAGGATTTCCAGGTCCCTTGCCTCCACCGACTTGTCGACTCCCGTAGGAGAGATCATCGGCGGGGATCAAGGAATGCACAGTCACATCTTCCAGCTTTACGGAATATCGATCTTCCTCATCCACTACAAACTCAATGTAATCATCAAACGCTTCTTCCGTGGTCCATGCACATACTGGTTGCAGGACGCTTTCTTCCAGCACACCCAGTTCCAGCTTGGTAGTACCGGTAGCATCCTTGCGCGAGTAGATAAAGCATTCCATCTCGATGAGAGACTCCTTGTCAAGTGTTGACAACTTGTCGTCGTCTGTGGACTGTCCTTCTTCTTCCTCGGCTGCTCTTAGTAGAAGGGATCTTCTTGGGTAGTTCGTCGAAGAATGACGGCACGTTCGAGAAGAAAGACGGCTCTCAAACTCTCTAGTATATGCTGCTACCGGAACTGGCCGAGGAGAGACTACTGGTGCCCATGCATCGGCAGAGCGCAATAGCAAGGACTGTATCAGCAAAAGGTACATTGGAAGAAGTAGTAGAGACGCTTGGAATAACATGGTTGCTGCGATGAGTACGCTGTATAGCAAAAGAGGTTGTGTTTGTTGGGATCTTTACGGTCCAGGTGTGAGGTGTGAGGGTTGAGAGAGAGAAGAAAAAAAATGATGAGGTGTCACTGACGTCATCTTTTGTCGAAAGAGCTTTTTCTCCTGTTCTTTTGCGCCTCTTTGTTCGTGCCAATCACTCCTCATGGCGCTTGCACAAGTAAGTCGACGCAAGCAATAGATAGCATGACAAAGTCAAAGGAAGATGATGATAAAGAGCTGTATCAATTCGTCGCATCAATGCCCAAAGTGGAGTTGCACGCTCACTTGAATGGTTGTATCCGAGAGGAAACCTTGTTCGATTTGGCGCGACAAAAGAATGTGGAACTTCCCGCCAAGCTTTTCTCTCTTGATCATCATACTAACAACGACGATCATGTCAATTCCTTCATGTACAATGTCAAACCTCGGTCTCTGACGGATTGTTTTGACATGTTTGCCGTGATTCCCAAGTGTGTCAATGACCTGGCTTCATTGGAACGAATCACTCGAGAAGCGTTGCAAGACTTTGCCAACCATCACGTGGCCTACCTGGAATTGCGATCCACTCCCAAACGAATCAACCAGTCTCTCTCCAAACGACAATACGTAGAAACCATTCTGCGGGTCATGAAGGAATTCCAAGAGGTCGAAGAAGAGAGATATCAACAACAATCTACCAGTACCAGTAGTACCGAAACGACAACCAGATTGCCCATGAAGTGTCGCTTTCTGGTATCGATCGATCGTTCTGGATCCGTCCATGAAGCCCAAGAAAATGCGGATTTGGCAATTGAATTCTCACAACAACCAAACTCTTTGGTGGTTGGAATGGACATTGGAGGCAACCCCACCAAAAATGACTTTACAGATTTTAAACCTGCTCTCTCCAGAGCCCGAAAGGCTGGACTCAAAACAACGGTTCATTGTGGTAAGTACAGTGCCCCATTTGTCAGTTTCTACTATTAATAGTAGGTTCTGCTGCAATGAGCAGGAAAGACTTCCTGTCTGCGAATTCACAAAACTGAATGAAACATAAATGCTGACATTGGATGGTTTTTCTTTTGGACGGTACGGAAAAAAGGCGAAGTTCCGGTTGCAGCTGGACCCGATGACACAGACCCACGCCTTGCCAAAGCACGAGACGAAGTCTTGGCCATTTTCGAGTTTCGACCGGATCGACTAGGTCACGCCTTGCTCTTGCCCGAATCCTTGCGAAACGAGCTCACGACGCTCCAGGTGCCAGTGGAATCCTGCCCTACGAGCAATGTCATGACATTGGAACTAGCGAAACACATGGGCGGGGATTTGATTCATGGTCTGCGACAACACCCGCAACTACAGTACTGGTTAGACGACAATTATCCCATATCCATTGGAACCGACGACCCGGGTGTGTTTAACACGGATGCCACGCAAGAGCTTGTATTGTTGGCCAAGGCACAAGAAGGAGTTACAACAGAGACACTGAAACGGATAGTATTGGATTCGGTCAATCATGCATTTTGCAATGTCGAATTGAAGGACCAGATGAAGCAGCTAATGGGGGAATTCTTTGCCACCATGGAACAGGTTTAGCTTGGTTGGCATTGTACAAACAAGGAAGGGAAACTGCTTGCTGTACGGACGAAACGAGAGGACTTCCACCAGCACTTGCGCAATGCGGCGCTCCGTCGGGCATACCGGTACCTACGGTAGTACCAGGGAAACCAAAAGAAAGAATATCCTAGTAGGGGAGGTGCATGCCTTATACCGTACCGTATCCGCCAGGTGCGCTTCGGATGATTTTGTCCTCACAGCCTTTGCTGCAAAACACGACAACATCAACAATGCTACGACATCATTTATTTTGTTTATCACAAAGAGACTCTATTCTGTGAACGTTGTTTTGTTGCTACTGGTATTCCATTTATTTATTAAAGTCATGACAAATCATCGAAAATCATCGCGTCAAGCAATGTTTCGATTTTGGGTCCACACTGGAGTCCGGTCCTCATCAAATAATTATTGTTGCAAGTTGTTGCCCCCCACTCTGACTCACTGCATCCTTGTTTGCCGGTAAATTCTTCTTTATTAATTGGGACCACAGCAGCATGAGAATGCTTCTCGGGGGTAGGTTGCCTGTGACATGATTCCTTGGTTGATTTCACTAATCAAACCCACATGTGGATAAACGAATAAAGCACTGATGATGGCACTGACAATCCAGTTGATGAATGGTTGACTGAACGATTTTTGTCCCACATCATTCGCCTTTCCCGTGTAAACCACTTCGATGGCAACTTGAGCCACATACGTAATAACGAACCAAGCAATGCCAAAGGCAACCATTCCAGTGTTGTATTTCATGGCTCCAAATACAGGCACCGCCAACGCCACTACTCCACACCCCGAAATGATTTGAGTGATTGTAGTCATTTCCATAAGAACATCCGCGACTTGGTCGTCATCAATACCCAGTTGCTGGTAACGCTGTTCCGAGACATCGGAAGGGAGTGCAAGGAAAATCAAACCCAGGACAGACAAGACCATCAAGCAACTGTCCAAAATAATGACGGCTCGGCGGAAATCACAGCAGCACCCACAGCACTTGGATCCAATCTTTTCTTGTTCGTGCATGGGGAATGCCACTGGCGGAGCAGCCCCACTCATGGGGTAGGCCACAGGAGGAGGAGCGGCCGCGGATTGGGTTGGTGTGGCGTGAGCTACCGGGAGTGCTCCTCCGTTCATAGGAACACCCGTCGGTTGTCCGTTCATACTGACGCCTCCTCCCCCAATGGGCTGGCCGTTCATGCTCATTCCTTTGTCGATTGTCATCTTGGTTTCGTTTCTCTTTTTTCAATTAATTCTGCTTCTTAGTAAACACGAAAAGTAAGTACAACAACCTCTTGTTCTTGTTGCTGCGATACGAGCAGTATCCACCAGGAACAGACAAAGCAATAAAGCACCAAGACAGCACCAAGCAAGGCAAAAGTCGTGGACAAATCAAGTGGAAACTGTAGAAGGCGGCGTCGCATCCGCCAAGGCATCAGCGGTTACTAGCCAGCTCTAGTCGTGTGTCAACGTCCACGACTGGATACTGGTATCTTCTTCAGTTGGACGTTTTTGGCACCCGTAGCGAATTGGAGATGGCAACTCCCGCGGACCATGGTGTTCCTGGCTACGGTACTAGCTAGTACGTCGTGCATTTATTCGCGACGGGATGGGACGAGGCTGAAAAACTCGCTAATACACTAGCTAGCTAGTAGGTCTAGCTAGCTAGTAGCTATTAATAGTTGGTTGGTTGGCCGCATTGCCTGCTGGACCACCCGAAGTGTTACATTCTAGTTCTGCTGGGTTGAATTACCACCGTAGCTATGCAGCACCTGAGAGCGTGGGTTCAAGTCGTTAGCTACAAGGCAGCTACATGTACTAACAAAAGCAAGCAATCACTTCATTGGGATTGAAGTTAACCTTCATTTGATCTAATTTCTCGGGATCCTTGCGCAGAGGAGTCTGCACATGTACTGGTGCTAGCTAGAATGATACGAGCCTGTGCTGAGGGGCCATACTACGCTGGCCGGTCAAGCTAGTCCTCCATTCCACAAGCCAGGCAGGGGGCTGCCCACCACCACCGCCGCCACCACCACCTTTCTTGGAACCAAGAGTGTCGCGACACAATCGCTAGCTAGAAGTAGACAAGAATGGCAATAGCTACTGACACCAGCTAGCCAGGTGGGAGAAGGGAGAATTGCTACTGGCGCTTTGCCTGTTTCGTGCATTGTAGCAGTAGGCACATGAAGGAGCAAGCAAGAAGGAAAAGAACGCGTTGCCAAGCAGCTACTGCCCTGGCAGCGAAGCAAAATGTAGTTGCTTCTACACGGAAGCCTTCTGCGGCTGCTTGGATTGTTGGTTGGCATGTGGTCCAAAAAGGCAGTTCAGTAGCTGCTTGTAGGCAGGCCTGCAGTTCTGGTGCGCAGCCACCATGCACATGGTTGTTACTTCCAAGTGTGGTCGAGGAGGAAACGTACAATAAAGCTCTGTTTGCTTCTTAGACTAGTCTAGTTTGAAAAAGCAGTCAACAGGTGGCGCCGTGTGCTTGTATTGCCTCGTTGACTTCTTTTTGACCACTTTTCCATGACACCTATCCAGTGAAATGAACCCTTGAAAGATACTTCCCTCCTGCAAGCGGTGACGTACAGTCGTACCGTACCGATACGATACGAAACGAAGGAATGATACGGCAACCTTTGCATTCGGTTGCTTGACATCGCCAGCTAGCTAGCTAGATCGTTCTGAACGGATTCGATTCATCCTCGCTAGCTGGTAGCTAAAAGGAGAAGTGAATTCTACAGGTGGCAAGTTGATCGAAAGGTTTATCTTAGCGTGAAAATGTGCTGTTAGTTAGGAACAACGTTGTGATTAGGTATCCTTGGTTTACAATGGGAATCATGTAATAGCTTGTGCATTTCAAAAATGCATCACTCAAGACGGAAACTAACTAAATAGTATGGGTCAAGGGAAAGTCAGCTGCCTGATCATCCCCTGCCCGCCCCATGAAAAAAGTTCATCCATCTATGAAAGACGAATAGCGTAGGCTCCCCCGCCCATGAGGGCCTGTGGATCCACTCGCATAAGGGACTGCAGAGAGTCTCGGGGTGCATAAGCAGCATAGGGATTTTGGGCGGCTGCTTGAGTTGGCTTGACAACCTTAGGAGGGCGAGGAGGTAGGGTATCCAAATGCTCCAAGTAATGAAAGGGTTTGCCTTCAAAGAAAAGCAGATCACCACCCTTGATCTGAGCCTTTGTCATCTGGTGAAACCGGACAGAAGACATGGGCGCCAGAGTTGCATCCAAAAGAGAGGACGGCAGTGTGGGCATGATGGTTGGCTGCTGCATTCTGGGCGGGGAAACTACGGGCACAACAGTTTCTTCCGAATCAGACTCTTCACTTTCCATGGGGCTCACCGAGGGAATGTGCTCGGAGGTGACGCTGCTGTTGCTGCTAACCTTGGCGGCACGGTCGTCAAAGTCCATGTTACTGTCACCACAGAACATTTCCGTCTGCTTGAGCGCGTCGCGAACAACACTGAGGCTGCGCAACTTGAGGGCGCGCTCCTTGGCGGAGAGCACTCCGGAACTCTTGGCAATCGATCCACGGGAGCTGCTGCTGGCGGTCGAGCTCCTCCTTCGGGGACTTGTAGAACGCTTGTCGGTCACTTCATCTGCACTTTCGTCCTCTCCCAAAGGAGGCATAGACGCTGGACCCAAGGGCACAGGTGTGGATGTCATCTTGTAGAAATCAGGTTCCTCCTCAGGGGCTAATGTGCGTCGGACCTTGGTGCCCTTGATCTTCTGGCGAACCATCCCGCGACAGAGACCACGATGGCCACGGACAAAGCAGGAGTGGTAGTAGGCACCCTTATCTTTGCCAGTTGTCAAGCGGGAGAAACCATACAAATTCAGTTGCCTTTGGAAGGAGGCAAACTTACTCTGGTTGAAGTAGGTGGGCATGATCTTTTCGACGAAAAGCTTGGGCTTGTGGACCAGAAAGCTGCGACCATGAGACTGCCAACTGACAATCCATTCATTGCCTTCCGTGGCAGAGTCTTCTAGCATTTCATGGAGCTTCCAAGGAAAGGGCGTGGCCACACCGCCACGGGCAATTCCTTCCTGATCGTCGGGCAATGCATCGCAGTTGCTGGCATCGGAAATGGAGCCTCGAGTTTTGGACTCCCGGCGCTGAGACTTGTGAGCAGATCCCTTGCTTATCTTCATGGTTGGCTTGGCTTGGCTTGTTCTAAGGATGATAACAGGACGGTAGCAAGAGCACGTCTTTTCGCTCGGATCAAACAAAGGCAAAGGTTTAGCAAGCTGGAATGTTTTCACTGTTTTCACTGTTTTCTGTGGAGTTTTATGGAAGGATGGCTTAGCTCACTCAACCAATGTGGTTGAAAGTCGAAGGTATCTTTGCTTCACTTTTGCTTCCCTGTAGAGATTTGGTATTGGCCTACGGTGGTGAAGCCTTTTGGTTGAAAGACATCGCGGTGGGCAATTGCTGCAGCTGTCTTGACCCAATCTAAAACAACAGGGTGTCGCAGCTGATGAAAATAGCTCTATTTTAGTCACAGTGAATGATCCTCTTAAGCATGGGAAACTCGCAAAGAACAGACAAATCTCAGACCAATAACAACCACCAAATTTTGCACAATCTGTTCGCATCACTTCCATTATCCAGTTGGGCGCTCTCTCGGAGAAGGGGATTTTCCTTTGATAACCCGATTTTGGGGTACCCCTTCAAATGAACAAGATAACAAGCTACTAGAGGCCATCAACAACACGCGAAACAACACGAAGCAACACAACAACCCATTTAGACCATCATGGATTGGACTGTATCACAACCAATTGTTGGTATCTACTGGACCGACTCCACCATCCTCTTCAAGACCACTTACCCCTCATCTTTCTTGAGTCGGTCCGCTGTTTGTCCATAACTCGTCTTGTATGATGGCCGTCCCTTCTTGCCATTTCGTCATTGCGGTGTTTTGCTTGCTTTGTTTGTGGGTTTTGAAAATGAAGTTGGGATCCCCCAAAATCCCAAAGTTTACCCCAAAAGCTTTACTATAGCAATTACAGTAATCAAGTGACGTTGACAGCTTTCTACCAGCTTGACACCAGTATCTTTTTTGGTGCAGGCCTGACACCTGCAGAGCCTTGTATCTTGGCCTTATATCTGCGGATGTCTTTTGCATTCTTTTTGTTAACTTCTCGCAATCCTGCTTTCTCAAGGAGCATAACTTGTTATGGGTGGAAATGAAAGATTAAAATGAATAGCCTCGCCTTGAAGCAGAAGTGAATACGTATCATTACGTGCATTCTTCGAAGAAAAGAATCCTTTCTCTGATTACGCCTTGACACTTGTTTAACCAAGTCGTCTGCCAAAACAGGAGACCTGGTGCATATTTTAACACTTTCCTTTAGATTGAGACTGACTTTAATCGCGCTGCTTTCAATGTCCTCGACATTCTTGATCTTGGAGTTTTACCATCAAAGAAAAGAAGCCTTGTAAACAATTGTTAATAGGAATGTTCCAGGATGCTTCCATATTTAAGAAAGAGAAGCACTTCCCTGTTTTGTTGTTCTTCTCTTTGGACATCGATAAATGCTGCCTTTAATTATTGAGGGGCAGGCGGTCTGGATCAAATGGGTCTGACATTCTACTCGTGATCTCGTGATACTTTCATATTCATAATATATACATGTATGCATGCTGTCTGGCTGACTGACTGGCTAGTACCGGTACTCATGCACATGACATTGTATGTATACTCATGTACGTAGACTTTAGCTAGCTAGTAGTATACTCAGTAGTAGAATACTTGAGAGTGTCAATACCGGAAGACTGGTTTAGAATGGTAGTTGCGGTAAATGTAGGGTTAAAGCTATGTTTTACTCTGTATTTTTGTATGAAACTATAATTTACCGCAGCTACTTGAACTCCAAAGTTGTCTTCCCGGTACCGAACCGGTACCGGTAAGCAGTACCGGTGTACCGGTACGTCTTTTTGATCTTATATTGCACAAGGGCTGTTGTCAATGGTGGTCTGGCTTCCGTCTAGCTAGCTAGCTAGTAGTACTTGCAGCTACCGGTACGGTAGTAGTGGCTGTTGTCAATGGTGGGGACAGCTGCGGCGACCAACTTCCGTTCCGTGTAACTCGCAACAGAGCCTCCTAGCTATTTTAAAATAGTACAGTGGCCCCTGCCCCTATGCCTCTGTGATCCAAGATGGGGGTGCGGAAGTGATGCAGATGCTGCATCATGGACTGTTGTAGGGCTTTGCATACTAGCTAGCAATGCAGCCCCTCACTAGCTCAGTGATCCAAGGAGGAGGTGACCAAGTGGCTGATTCGATTCTGTGTGGCAGGTGGCAGGTACCAGTTGGTAGTTGGGTGGTAGCGTCTGTCGATGGAGCAGCTGGGAGGTCAGCCTGGTACTATGGCAGACGAGGGATAACCCTCTTCGCTGCAAGCCAGAGCAAAAGATTGGGTCCTACAGCCGTACACTGCTCTAGCTACTGTATACTAGTACTGGCTGGCACAGTCGAAGGAGTTCCGGCAGCAAGAATGGTTCTGATTTCGTGCAATTCGAATTCAGCGCTGTAAACCGAGCACTTCTTATCTTACTGCTTCTGGAGTAGCAGAAACAGAGCTAATAGCTAGGTCTAGGGTCTAGCTACTGTGTGACGGTGTTGTCTTCTTCTCACAGGAGAGCAGAACTGTGTTGTGCCCGCTTCTGGATTTGATTTGATTCCATTCTTGTTGACCTTCATGGAACGTACAGTACCACCAGGAGCGATGTCAGTCTCAAAGGTCACTCGGAGGCTTGTTACCACAGTACATCTACCTTCTATCAATCCATGGACCGGAGAAGACCATTGCACCGCTACGGAATTGACTGAGCCCTCGACTCCGGTCGACTCGACTCCACTCAGGCTGAAAGCAGGAAGGAGGAACAGAATACAGGTAGATCAGTAACATACCGGTACATAGCTAAAGTAATGTTACCAGTGTACGAGTAGGTCAACGTGTCAAGTTCAATCTGGTTTTTGATTTCTTTCCCTCTCCAAGAACTTCTCTCTCGAGCGTTCGTGACATTGTCATTTTGTCATTTTGCCGTTCGAGCGCTCGGGAAGATGTCTTTCCGATTCAGGTAGGTGCGGGAACAATTACTTCCTATTCAAATTTACAGAGTAAAACATAATTTTAACCCAATATTTACCGCATCTACTTGACAAAAAGCTGTCTTGTGGTGTGATCCGGCGAGTTTCCCTAGCGGGGAATGTTTCAAATGGACGGTCCGTCATCCGTCCGTACAAATTGCCTTGAACCGCTCACAATGCCGCCAAGGCAGCAGCGGCTGTCCAACATTGGCTCAACAGTCTAGCTTGAGAAGCCCTTGTTGCAACACCTTGCTCCACACATGCAGGACATACTCCCTGGTTGCTCTGCGAGACGTCGCTTTGCTGGGAGAGATGGCTGGGTTGACCACCACAGCAAGACGGGTGTGTCTTCTTCTTCCGTGCCTACTATCTGGCTAGCTACCTGGTAGCTAGGCAACAACCTTTCTCTACTTGCGGTCCGAAAGTAGAGAATGGTGGAGGAGACACATATACCATACTTGTGCCGAAAACGAAGAAACAATGAGATTAGACTGACGAGTCTTCCCAGAACACTATTGAATTATGACACATACAGACTTTATTAACATCAACAACAAGAACTACTACTACTACTACTACAATTATTACTACAACAACACAAACTACAGAATTATCTTGACCACTTTTTGAACACCACCAATACAATGCAACCCACGATGAAGCTCCGATATCCAAACTTATGATATGAATCGAAATCTTTTCGCACAAATAACCAAACCAGAACCCTCTCTCCCAACACCTATCAGAAATCAAGCCTTTACCTTCGATACGATTGACACTACTGCTCTCAAGCCCGACCGAACTTACTCTTGAAAAGCCTATTGGTCTTGTGATTTTGACCTTGCAATGACGAAGCTTATGACGCATATGCCCTCAACTGCCGATTCGCTGGCCTTGTCAAGCTTTTGAAACCACAGCCCTTTGACCTGATGTGCACATCTCTCACGTCGATCCAAGCAGTCCGACGACAGGATGCTTACCGGTATAGCCACAGCCACCCTACAAAAGGAATGATGGCCGCCTGCTGGCGGAACCCAAAAGCCCGGCCTTTGTCGATCCTTTGAAGCAAATGATTTCATCGATTGTTGCCTAAGGACTTGTGTCAAAGCCTATGTTTTGAATCACAACTCTGACGCCTTCCTGAACGCACAGCCCGCAAAATGAACTTGCCAACACTACAGATCAGCGCAATTCCGCACAGTCCTCACTCGTGAAGTCATGAAGTCATCACCTGCCGAGCGAGCAAATGATTTGTCCAAGCCCACAATGGAAACCACGACCTTTCGTTCTCCTTCCAAGTCTTTGAAGCCATGACCCTCAAATCTGAACCGCCACAGCCTGCCGATCAGTGAATGATTGAATACAAATCCCCTGAGGTACTGAACACTCGCCTACTCAAGAGCATTACACTTTCACTTCCTTTGCATTTCTGCTACCAACCACAGCTAACCAAACAAGACAACCCTCACTCAAACAAGAATTTAATGATAAACGAATGTCAAATACCCCGCCGCAACTTCGCGGTGGGGGGCTACTGGCCATCACGGGAGTACCAGCTGTAGAACTTGTAGTGTTGTCGACCGTACTATTCAGGACTCGAGCTAGGTGCGTGTGTTGGTGGAACGTTATCCTCTCGTGGTGGGCCTTATTAGAAGGCTAGACCGGTGACAGAGACTATGAGGCGAAGGTTGGCTGCGAGAATGTTTCGATTGATTTGGCAGTTTTCAGATTGTACTGTCCCATACTCCTTTCTTCGGTATCCTGCTGGCCACCGGAGAAACGAAAGCCCACCTACCCAAGAATTAGCTAGCTAGTAGTTACCTTGCCAGCTATCCGGTTAGTTCCATGTTGACAAGGTCATGGTTGGTTGCGAAAGGCTGACACACCAAGTTGAAAGAACCTGGATGAGTGAGGATGCTACTGCATGGCGGTTGATACTGTACGCTGTACGGTAGCTCAAGTGAGTGGTGAGTCTTCCGTAAAAAAAGGTGCTGTGGCTCAGGAACCCATACGAAGGGACATGCTAGCTAGAGCTTGCCGCGAAACTTCCAACAGCTCTTCAACAGGATCTTTTCCAAGAGTTTCGTTTGCGTTTTTCGCTTTCCTTCGTTTTGAAACATCTGTAACCTACACTTTCTAGTTAAATTTTTGGTGCAAGATTTCATGATTGATGATTGATTCGATTCCTTCGGCCTTCGGAACTTCAACAGTGGTAGCCAGTTGCAAGTTTGCGGACAGGGATGATCACCATTGAACATCTTCCGGAGGCTGGAGCAACGCACATCTCCAGGTCCATCACTAGCGTTGCCCCAGCAAAGTTCATTTGCAAGCCTTTGCTCGTCTCATTCTCCACACTCGAATAGTGCAAAATCAGAGACCGAACGCTGTCCTCCACATCACCCATTACAATCAATATCCGCATCCACAAGCCACCATGGAGTTGGTCAACGCTTGTGATCTCGCCATCACCGTGGCCTACTTTTCGATTCCGCTACAAATCTTGGTTTCCTTATGGAAGTCGCCTCCCGGGCGAAAGGTCCCATTCAAGCTGGTTGTGACACTGGTCTTGTTTGCCTTTTTCATCTTTCTCTGTGGCGCTGGTCACTTGATGCGATACTCTGGATATGGACACACGGACGCATTTGTTTACGTGAATGTGGCCACAGCTTTGGTTTCCATTGTGACCGCGTTGTACCTGGTTCCCTTGATTCCAAGCATGTTTTCTCTTTTGGACGAATCTTTGAATCGACTGACGAATGAAAGCAGAGAATCCAAGTCGAAGTTGTTCACATTCATGGCGTTTCTGTGCCATGAGATCAGGTAAGAAAGTACCGGTACTGTGTATTGGTTGCGGAAGGATTGCACACGAAGAGGAGCTGATCTCACTATCTTCCGCCCAGAAACCCACTTTTCGCGATTACCAGCAGTGCTGAGTTCCTGAAGGATACAGAATTGCACGCAGAACAAGCCGAGGAAGTTTCAAGCATCTGCGACTCTAGTTTGCTCATGCTCCGCCTTGTCAACGATGTTTTGGATCTGAGCAAACTTGATAGTGGCAAGTTGGAGCTGGAAAGTCGCGAGTTTGATTTGCACTCACTGCTGAGGCGTTTGGGAGAGAACATGACACGCCAAGTCGACCGAAAGCACAAGGGCGGCGTGAGACTGCACTTTGCCATGGATGCGGATAAGATACCCCAAATCATCATTGGCGATTCTTGTAGGATCCTTCAGATCGTCTACAACCTCCTGTCCAATTCCGCCAAATTCACATCGTCGGGCAAGATCGATATGATGGTACGAATGGCCAACGATTCAGAAGAATTGGCGGAACAAGAAGCTGCTCGCAAGGCAGGTGCACACACGGTGACCGTGTCCAGCGACCGCCCCGTGTCAGTTCTCGCAACAACAGACGACAAAAACTATCCACCCGAGAAGAAAGACGAGGAGGCTGGTCTTTTCTCCATGGCCTTGTTGGATGGAGATGCCAATGCTGATCTCGAGGCCGGTGAGCGGCGACCTTCCTTGGAAGCTGCCAACCCTGACGAGGATATCATGGTATTGAGCATTACAGTGGCAGATACAGGAGTCGGCATCCCCGCTGGTCGTCTCGAGACTATCTTTGAACCATACACCCAGGCGAAGCTCTCAGACTTCAGGCAACACGGAGGAACAGGCAAGTGCAGGAAGTTGTATTCCCTCAATCATGAATGAAGGCAGCATGCCGCTCACACGTCGCGTTTCCCCTGCATCACCCAGGATTGGGACTGTCCATCATTTCGAGCCTTATCAAAGCCATGGGCGGTACGATCTCTGTCACCAGTAAGGCAGGAGCAGGAACAAGCTTTCAGATGAAGATTCCAGTACGAGTTCCCCGTCGTCCTACGCTATCAACTGAACACCCGGAAGGGAGCAACAGTACCGAGACCACATCGTTCGACAATCAGTCTGGTCGTTTTCTTGAGTGTCGTCGTCTTCCAAACTTTGGAGAAGACCCCACTTCGAACGACCCTAGGTCAGGGGGCACTGGCTCTGCTCTGACCAGCGGCTCGTTGCCCTACCCTCCAAGTGTCCAAACGCATCCAACACGATCGAGAGCTTCATCACCGTCGGCCAATGAAGCAAGCCTTGGTTCCTCTCCTGTTGGACCTGTTGACTTGCTTTCCGGACAAGACACCCCCACAACTGACAAGTTGTTTGAGATGGACTTCACAAGCCGAAGCGTTCTAGACGATCCGACTTTCGATGAGCCTCTGGTGAAGCCAATGACGACAAGGACAAGGACATCTTCTCCTCTGCCTCCCTTCAACTTTATTCCAGGGTCGAATGTTGTCCTTGTGGTCGACGACAATTCTGTGAATAGAAAAATTCTAGGCAAGATGCTCAACACCTACAAGATTGAACACCGAATGGCCGGCAATGGGCAAGATGCTGTGGATGCCCTGTTGGCAAGTCGCAACTACGGGCCCAATATACTTGACCCGTCATTGCCGCTCTATGGCCTGGTCTTCATGGACGTTCAGATGCCAGTTATGGACGGAAACGTTGCGATCAGGACCATCAGAAAGGCAAATATTCAGGTACCCATTGTGGCCTTGTCTGCCAACGTCTTATCTCAGGAGCGTGATCGCACCCTTTCCTTGGGAGCTGATGCATCACACACGAAACCGATCCTCCGCAGAGACCTGCATATGCTCTGCACGAGATTTCTATATCAGAACGCTCCAAACCAGCAATATCCTCCGGCCTCCCCCTCCAATCAACATGTTGCAGTACCGGTAGGGGATTCCAGCACCTCGTCAGAAAGCAGCAGCGGAAGCGAAGGGTCCCCTCAGTTCATTGATTCATCCATCCTATAAGCATACCGGTACCTCGCTAGCTTGTCTGAGAGTCACCGTTCTGAGTTGCGGAGCACTATTCGGGTCTCTGGTGGGATGCACACCTAATGACCATGCCCAGCCAGGTGCAGTTGCAAGTCTCTGTACATTTCCATGTACAGCCATTGCGGCCGAGAGAATCCAGTCCTTTGTATTAGCTACGTGAGTTTTACATGAAATAGAATTACAGCAAACTACACAATGTCTGCCTCCTAATCATAACATCCCTCTCGACATGCCTAAAGTAGAATTTGCAACATCCCTCTACTAGCCTAGTAGCAGATGCGCAATGACACAAAGCACGACATTCGAGGGCAGCTGGTTGGCTTGATTAACACAGAGCCAGAGTTAGGGCATTCTTAGTACCTGATACCGGTACGCTCCTTGTTCGGTACGGTAGCCCCAACCAAAGTCAAGCAAAAATGCTGCAAGCATTGTCATTGTGGCTGACAGCATGAATGATTGAATCATTCGATTCTTGTTCCGACGTGGGAGTTTGCTGGTTTGGAGGCTTTCTCTTCTCCAGTGAACTCAACTCTGCACGGGCCAATACAAAGCGGAAGGTCCTGCATTTGGTGAAAATCTGAAATACAATTCAATTCATCATAATTTATCAATTTCACAAAATTACTCATCTTTTGCTCACTAGTACAATATTTGCATAATAATTAAACCAAACCATCAGATCTCATCACAATTAGACTAATCACCGACAATTTATCATTTGCATCCCAGATTCATCATTTGCATCCGAGTCTATCAAATGCATCACAAATACATCATTTTCACTATGTTTTATCAAATCTTCAAACATCACTCCATGTGGCAGTTTCCTGGAGTGGCTGTCGTTTCCAGAAAGATGCTGGCTCATGGACAGAACAAATCCATCACAAGTCCGTCGAGCACAGTTCAAAATCGTACATTCATAAAACTCATCAAGCAAAGAACAACAGCAACAACAAGCGACAACAAGCGACAAAGTAAAGGAGAAACCAAACAATGATCCCCCCATCCTCTCTGAAGACTCAGACTAAAACAAGAACACGTGAACTGTCGATAGTCAACGAAGCAACAAGCAGCACAGACGAGTTGAAAGACACTAGAGTACGGGTAGCCCTTGGCGAGAGCGACAAAATGAACCAAACGACCACGAATGAATCACAGAATGGGAAAGAACTACTTGCCTTCGCGGCATGGGCTCTCCAAGATCCCACCGGCGGCTTTCGGAGCTTGCAGGAAGCAGAAAAGGCCTTGAATGCAGCCGAAGCTGTCATTCGAATAGATGGCAGTGCAACCCAGAAGGAGTATGAAGTACTACGATTGGAAGCGTTGCAGAGGAAACAAAGCTACAAGAGAAAGACAAAAGCTCTGTTCCGTAAGATGAAAAAGACCATCAGATAGATGGTGAGGACTGATGTTTTCGCTGAAACCGGGTCTTCGGAAAAACATACAAGAATTGAAGAGCCTAGCTAGCTAGATGTACATAGCTATCAGAAGTTTTAGAATACATACATATACGTTCGACCTACTACTTGAGTTCCAACAGATATTCTCTCATCGGCCGGTCGTCATAGCCATTCTTCCCACCATGAGCAAATGCCTTATCTTTGCCTGCTGATGCCGGTATGTAGTTCCATGTAACTTGGTTGTCTGTTGAGATGCTATCAAAAAGCAGATTGTTCTGGTCCAGAGTTTCAGGGTGCAAACCCAACAACCTTGAGGGGGCCACATTTATAAACACATAGTCAAGGCAATGATGATGCACAGTATCGGATCCACCGCCTTCTCCTGGTTCCAGATAGAAGTCCCATACACGGCAGAGTTCATTTTCCAACAGAAGTGCTGTTCCAACGGCTGTTGTATATATGGCTTCCTTGAGTAAATCCTGCACTTGTTGTTCGGAATACTTGGGCTCATCACTTTGAAGGACAAACAAAATCTGTCGATAGGTCCCTGCTTCCTTGGCTGTAGAGGCAGCAATGTTTTTCAGTGTCCACTGAGTGCCTGGGGAAACAAAAAATACTTTTCGATCAGGCACAATCTCATCTTCTTCCTTTTTGTCGGAGGAGTGACCACCCTCTTGTGGTGGTTGTGTGACGACGAGACCGTGATGCCCCTCATCGACCTGCCATCGAATGGTCGGTAGCTCATGCACCACTGTGACGCTCTCGCCTGGGGGCAATCGAAAGTCGTAGACTTCAATACGCTCGTTTTGGAACAGAAGTTGGGTGAAGCTCTCTGACGACTGTGCCGTCATGGGTTGTTTGGATATCTGTCTATTGCCTTGATGTAGCCTGTAGTAACCCGCTGTTGCGGCTGGAGTTGCTTCTCAGCATTGTGCCCCGATCGACTTGTTTTTTGCACAGCATGTCGTCAAAAGCTGCCACAAGCGATTCAGA
>CAICTM010002225.1:0-16939 GCA_903772945.1 Seminavis robusta
ATAGCTAGAGTCAATCTATTAGTAAAAGATCAGCTCTAAACTAATCGTTTTTACTGATCGAAAAAAAGACCCATTCGGTGAGTCGAGATCACAGGCGTGGAAGGGGAAGAAAGCATGACGCGGCCCGCGCGACACGCAGATGATCGCGAAAGCCGATGAGGACTGGGACGCGGATTGCTGAAACCATTGACGACGACTGGGACGAGATGATCCCGACCGAGTCCCCAGGAGCACCGTCAACGACGACGCCAAAATCGATAGTAACGAACGAATGAAATCGTTGAACGCGAAGAGAGCGAGAACGCGAAGCCGTTGACACAACTATCGTCGAAACGGTAGAGAACCGAGAACATACTACGAACCAACAGCCCCTGGAACAAAGATCCCAGGAGTGTGTGTTGAAAACCAAGCGACACCTGAGCAACGCCAGAAGTGCGCAGGTCCAAGTAGAGTGAGGACACAAGCAAAGAGAATCGTATATTCCCAGATTTGAGGAAAGAAGTATAGAGACGCCAAACGTCCATAACAACTGAACGTGTCTTGGCACCCAGATGCACACATGTTTTACACACAGTAGACGAAGAATCTGATATGTGTAGCAAAGCCATCATGAGCACATTGTCATTGAAGGCTGGACTCAAGGAGTGGAAGACAAAGCGCACGATTGCAGCCTTTGCGAGATGAAACAGTTACATCTCAGGGATACCTTCCGTCCGAAGAAAATGGAAGAACTCAGCGATATGGAACGCAGAGTATCCTAGAGTCACAACTTTTCCTAAAGTTGAAAAGGAACGGGAAGATCAAATGGCCGAGCGGTTGCCGGAGGCAACAAACAGAGTGACTTCATCTCCAAGGAAGACGCAAGCTCCGCCAACAGTGTGACAGAAGCAGTGCTACTATCTGCATTATCGACGCTGGAAGAGGAAGGGATGTGCAGTAATTGGCATCACCGAACGCCTTCATCCAGAAAGAGTCGAGGATGTAAAGACATGGTAATACATAGAGTAAGAGGAGTACTAGTGAGACATGCTGTGTGAAATAGCCCCAGATGTCTACAAACCGTTCGTAACAACGGATAAGAAAGGCAACAAGCTGTTGCTACTGCAATGCTTGAATGCAACTACGGCACTATGGTACTAGCCTACTATACTACCTGTAAGTTCCGGAAGACGAGGTCCGTAACGGATTTAAGATTAATCCTTACGACCCATGTGTAGCAACAGATTGGTGCACGGCAAGCAACAAACAGTCTGCTGGCATGTAGACGACTGTAGACTTAGCCACAAGGACTCGAAGTTTAACGACCAGCTGATCCAATTGCTTCGTGATGAATACGAAAGCATATCTCGAGGACGGCACTGGAGAAGATGAGGTGAGCCGAGGAAAAGTCCACACGTATCTTGGCATGACCATAGACTTCACGACGAAGGGTCAATGCAACGTATCAAAGTACAAGTTACTGTTGGTGTCTGCTAGTCCACTCTCGCTTAGTCAACGCGTCCCAAACAGTGTTTTACTGTTAAGCTATTACCCAAGAAGTGATCTTTCTACATGTATTTCTGGGATCTGATTCAACTCAAAGGATAAGTGAAGGGGTGACCATAAGAGCAGGTTGAACTGCCCCATGTATGTAACTAGAGGAATAGATATAGATATCCCTATAACTAGATTGGTATAAACTACTAATTTGTCATTGAGTGTCTGTAATACAACCTCCAACACACTCCTGCACGTTCCATAAAGGATACCGTGAACGAATAATAAATGTAATGATGGTTGCTCCATAAGGACAGTTGTTGGTCGAGGAACCATTGCTAGGTTGCTTGGCATTCCGCTTGGTGGGAGAAGCTTGTCTCCATAGCATGTGACAAATCTGTCACATTCAATGTGGACATTTGGACAGTGTCGTCATGAAAGCCACTGTGGCTACCACTCCTGTGTAGTGTTGCCACTCCTGTATGACTTGCTTTGGCGGTTGGTGCCGTCACTTTGATGTTGCTGTATTCGAACTGGAAGTTCCGATCACTTGTTGAACCGTGGACTGGAAGTTCCGGTCACTTGGTATTGCTGTAGCTGGAAACTAGGAAGTTACGGCTGCATTCGCGTAGACTCAAACTTGCTCTTGACTGGCGGTGTAGACTGAACTGGACATCGATTTGCCATGGTCTCAATCGCCAATGATGTGTGGAAACATCAATCCATTCAGGCTTGATACTGGATTTGGAAATCAGGTGAGATGAGTCTGTGCAATAGCTGGTAGCTATCTGGAGTCAGCTTGTTGTCTATTGGAATGGAACGTGAGCTGTCTCTTCTTGTTGGATGTCCAAGAAGTGTTGGATGTCCTGCTGTTGTCTTTCAGAGGAATGAATCTCTTCTTCCCAGTTTGGGAAGCTCTTCCTTCAACACGGCCCCTCTTCTTTGGAATGAATGGCTGTGACTTGTTGTAATGAATGTGTGCTTGCTTGATGTGGACCTTGGTTTGCACTTCTTGTAGATGGGTGCTGGCAACTTGTGGCGTTCCGTCGAACTTGTTGCTTGCTTTGGCTGGTTCCATGGTGGACTGTTCCTGTGGAACTGTGGAATCCTCTGCAGAAGATATCCCGGTAGCACTGATGTGTCTACCCTTGCTTGAGTAAGCTTGCTCTGCTTGATAGGCTTTGCTTGGTCGACTTGCAATCTCATGATGTCTTCTGAGTCGATCCCGAGAGTCAAACTGAACGATCTCGTGGTCGCTGCTTGTATTCGATCGCTTCGTGTCATTCGATCTGGCATGATCGTTTCTTGTCAGTCATCTGGTGTGTCAATCTGGATAGAATTCAAAGGAAGGTTAAAAAAGGTTTGAGACTTTGGTTTTGGTGGGTACAACTTTATCAATACCACTCTGCTGTCACTGTTGGCACATTCCTGTGAGCTAGCTGTGAGGACTTGTACTTGTTGAGCCAAAGCTGGCGGTTGGTTTGGACATTGATGCAACTTGGTTGCTTGGAGCTTGAGGCGTGCCTCTAGATTCCTGAGATCGATAGCACTCAAAGTGTCTATCAGTGCTTGGGAAGCAGGCTCCTACCTTGGAAAGGCTTTGTAATCCAGTCTCGCGTCGTCTGTCGATTGGTTGCAATGAGTCCAAAACAAACTGGAGTGGTTGCTCGGCATCCCGCTGGTAACGAGAAGCTGAGCGGTGAGACGAGACAATACGGACATTGTCATCATCGGAAAGTCTTTGTGGCTGCACTCCTTCTGAGAGTGTGCACTCCTGGAAGACTGGTTCGGATGATACCGTACTTGTGTACTGCGGCTCGGACTGAGAAGTTCGACTGCATTGACACTTGATGGGCTGGAAGCCCTTCGTAAGAGGAAGCTGGTTGAAGCTTCTGGAAGTCGTAGACTTGTGGAAGTATGCCTATTGGAAGGTGCATGGAAGCTGTAAATGATGTAGCTTGGAAGTCACGGACTGTTGGGTTCGACTGAACCTAGTTTTTGGATGGTCTCGATGTCGTAAGATGGAATGAGGAAATGTTGAGTTATTGTTTCCTTTGTATGGTGTTTATATACTCATGTGAGACTCGTGACTGTGGTGTCGTCACTTGTGGTGACTGTGCGTCACTTGTACACTTGTACCGTCTTTGGTTTTGCCGTAGCTGAGACTGGGAGTCAGGCTATAGCGACACTTGGGAAACTGTTGTAGTAGCGGAACTAGGAGGAAGTTCCTTGCCACAATGATGCTTTGAGTTGGGGCTGGAAGCCTTGGAAGTTTGGATACTTGTAAGGAAGTATTCGGTAAGTTGTGGATGCTCCAACTTGATGGGCTCCATGGACCTGGCGTTTCACGGTCGATGATGGTTCGATGGTGATGTAGTCGGTAGATCCTTTGGTTGGTGATGTCACTGCTCTTAACTCCTGTGAGATGGCTGTGGCAGGACAAGTGTTGGTTCTGTCACTGCTCTTACTCCTGTGAGCAGGCTGTGACTGAACTTGTAGTTGTCGTGTTGTATCTATGGTTGGCTTTGCTTGATTTGTTGTACTGGTGTACTTCTGTTGTTGGTGTGAGACTAGGTTGGTTGCAATCTCTGTACAGTAGTTGCAGTGGAGCTGAGGTGTGCACCCTCTTGTTGTTTCTATTGATCAGGTTCCCACTTGTGGGTCAAACTCTGTCTGCTCCAGCCATCCTGTGGCTTGATTCCTTGTCTTGTGAACTCTTGAGTGGCTTGCTTGTAGCTAGCTACTCGGTTCAACGTTCACTGTCGTTCTGCTGTTGTTGCAGTTGCCGTTATTGTAGATGCAATTTGAATTTGGTTTGGTGTCGATTTCGTTGTAATCGGTTTGGTATCGGTAGATACCGTTGTGGGCTGTTGTTGCCATCGATGCTGGCTGTTTATGTAGCCATTGATGGTTGTTGGCCGTGTAGTTGTGGCCATTGGTGCCGTTGATGGTTGCGGCATTGCCTATAAAGGCGGATGTGATAATGATTTTGTTTGTAGGATTGTAGGTTTTGGATTTGGGTACCCTCACACTCCTGTGCACTTGCTGTGATCAAATAGCAAGGGCATGGTCTTGTAATGGTATCTGTTGTTGCCTACCTATAGGCTGGTGTTGCCTCAGGTTTGCCTGTAATCAGTGGAGGAAGTGCTGTGGATTAGTTGCACAATACACATTCCAAAAGTTGGTAGTAGGAGGTGCTGTGGCTTGGATGCCACAATACACACTCCGTGAAAGGGTAGGAGGTGCTGAGTGTAAACTCATTACACACTCCAAAGAAAATATTCAATGCTGGAGGTTGCACACTCCTGTGCTTCCTCTAGCAACAGCTTGCACTGTATGCTCTGGTAGCTAGTGTGCCGATAGCTAGCTAGCTATCGGCATGACATGCTGCTTCTGTAACTGTGCTGACCGGCAGCTGCTTGGATTCGCCATGCAAATCCTCTTGTTGCCGACGTACGGAGAGCTGGCTCCGTGCACTCCTGGAAGGATACTTTCGCGACGGAAAGATACCTTTTTCCGTTCAGTGGATCTGCTTTCTTGTGGCACTGTTCTTTGCCGTTCCGTGGAACTCATGGTTGCTGTCAGCGATTTCCTCACAAAAAGAAACAATGTCTTCTTCTGCCGACAGCAGTTGCCAACAGCACTCTGCTGTTGCCGATACTGTTGTCGATCGACAGACACAATGGCGTTGCTGCTGGCTAGTAGTAGCCGTTGCCGTTCTTCTTGTTGTTGTCGCCGTAGCGACTGGCTGGTAGTAGCCGTCGTAGTTCTTGTTGTTCGTGCTGTTACCGTAGCGGCGGCTTCGTTCGATCGCTCGTTGGATGCCGATGCGGCTTGGTAGCAGTAGCTGTAGCAGCAGGAGCGACGACTGACTAGAGGTGGTCGTCGTCTTGTTGTTCTTGTGTTGACAGTAGTAGTACCAACTGGCTAGTGGTAGCGGTCGGCTGTTCTTGTTGTCGAGCGCCGTAGCGGTGATAGCAGCAGCGACTGTTGTTGCCGTGGCACTCAGTCGCTTGGATCGTCTTGTTCTTCACTGGTGGAATTGCAAAATTTCGGAAATTCGCTCTAGTTCAGACTGTTACCGATCGGATTCGACAATGGCGCTGTAGTCATTTGCCGACGTTCGCAATGGCACTCGCTCGTTGGCTGATGCTGTTGCTTGCCGACAGTAGCACACTCTTGTTTTTCACAGTAGTAGTAGCAGCAGCGGTAGTTGTCATTCGATTGTTTGATCGTTGACTCCCTCCTCCTGCAGTTGACTGTTGGCGGAATTCGAAAATTCCACGGTTTGCCGATGGACGAATGTTCTTCCCTCGGCTCTTCGAGTGCTTGCACTCTTCAGGGCCTGTCAGTGACAGTATAGTAGCCCACTTCTGGGTATGACAGTCCTTCCGTAGGACCTGTCGTTGTCGAGTAAACGACCTGGTAAGATGGCTTGTTGCGGCGGAATTTTTCTTCGCACCTCTCTTCTAGTAGCCTATTTCGGTGGCTCTCTTGTTGAGGATAGGAACTCTCCCACGGAAGTACCTCTGTGGTAATTCCTCTTCTTGTTGGAACTTGTTATCTAGTTCCTCTTCGTGGCAACACTCCTGGTGTTCTGTCGCTCCTCTTCGTTTGACACAACTTGTCGTTCGTGTCACTCCTGTAGGCTCGGTGCGTCCGTACAGTAGCCTCTGCTCCGTACCGTACAGAGCCTTGCTCCGTTCCGGTTGGACTTGTCGTGGTAGCTAGCTAGATAGCTTGGCTGCCACTCCTGTAGTTGATTTTCGTATTGGCGCTGCACCTAGCTAGCAGTCATACAATGGCTGTTTCCGCAGCTCAAATCTTGATGTTCCTGCTCACTTCTGTGAGTTTGGTTCCTTGATGTCGAGTTCACTCTTGTGAGCTCGCTGCCAGCTCACTTGAGCTGGATGTTCGTACTCCGTTCGCTCACTCCTGTGGGCTTGCTTTCAGCTCACTCCTGTGAGCTTGCTTCCTTGATCCGGAGCTCACTCCACCCGTGGAAGCTTCCTGATCTTCAATCGGTCGTAACTCAATCAGTTCTTGTTGAATTCATTTCATTCAAGCAATAGAGTGGTGTAGTTAGTGATGCGCTTTCGTGTGGTATGCTTCGGTTAGGCTGATTCCGGTTTGGTCGTCTTCTGATCGGCCGATTTCTCCGGTGTCGCTCAATGGGAATTCGTGATTGCGGAATTTCGCTTGTTGAGCTGTTCTGGTAGCCCTTATAGTGGGGCTATACACTATCTTGGCTGTACCGTTTGGAGTTACCTTATAGCCATGAACTTGGATATCGTGTAATATAGGACGAAGTCAATATCGATATATCACCATGGCGGTGATCTCGAATTCGAGATGATCTTCTTGGAAATAGTGTTGGTTTCTAGTAACACTCTAGCTTAGTAAAGGTAAAATACTGTTTTACTGTTAAGCTATTTCCAAGAAGTGATCTTTCTCCATGTATTTCTGGGATTGATTCAACTTCAAAGGATATAGTGAAGGGGGTGACCATATAGATCAGTTAAACTCCCATGTATGTAACTAGAGAATAGATATAGATATCCCCTATAACTAGATTGGGATAAACGACTAATTTGTATTGAGGTGTCTGTAATACAACCTCAACAAGTACGTTGATGAAATCCTGGAAGCCTTCGAGAAGGCATCGCCAGAGGAAGGGGGCACGAAAACTAGAAGTAGTGCAGCCCCGAAAGACCTATTCACAGTAGACGAATCCTGCAAGAAGCTCCCAACGAGCAAGGCAGACACCTTTCACAGCCTGGTGGCTAAGGTGTTATTCGCTACGAAGAGAGCCCGACCAGACACAGGTACGGCGATATCGTTCTTACGATAGAGTCAAGGAACCAGATAGGCACGATTGGATAAACTAGTCCACCTCATGCAGTACATTAGAGACTAGAAAACTACCATTAGTTCTCAAAGCCGACGAAGTGGCATATTGAAATGTATGTTGATGGTTCTTTCGGAGTCCATCCAAACATGAGGGGTCATACCGGAGGCGGTTTACCATGGGCACCGGTTACCATTATCGACTTCGACGAAACAGAAGTTGAACACGAGAAGCTCAACTGAGGTGAACTCGTAGCAGTTATGACCTGATGCCATCGATCCTTTGGACGAGGCAGTTCCTTCGGAGCAAGGCTATGTAGTTAAAGAAACTATAGTCTATCAGAACAACAAGAGTGCCATTCTTCTAGAGAAGAACGGCAAAGCTTCTAGTAGTAAACGAACGAAGCACATCAACATTAGGTACTTCTTTGTGAGCGACAGAGTCGCAAAGAAGGGAGATCAGTGTGGACTGGTGCCAACTGATGATATGGTTGCGGACTTCTGGACGAAGCCGAACCAAGGTCGACTGTTCAAACAGAAGTGGACAGTTGATGGGTGTTGTGGAACACTCAGAGCCAGGGCACTCAGAAGGAGGGTCACGGTCGGACAAGAAGGTCCGTTCAAAAGAAGGAGCGCTAAGCGCAGTAAGTAAGTAAGCATGGTCGACGACTAGGACAAGCTCGACGACCACAGGAGTGTGTTGGGGATTCGCGATTAGGGATTCAACCCCTGTACCTCTGTACTAGAATTTCACAGTAGAAATACAGAGCCCACCCACTTTTTCAGTAGTATCTCAATAGCAACAGTAAACTAGAAGAGAGCTTAGAGCAACTAACAGGCGGCACTGCCTGGCCGATTCTTGGCGGCAGGTTGTCGTGGCATGATGTACCGCTCTCGCTCTCGCTTCCAATCTTTGGGTGGGTGTGGCCAATCTGCTGTGGTATCGATTACACAACAGACAAGTCTTCCTTGCTTGTTGTTGTTAAAACGAAGGATACGAGAGGGAAGAAGTGGAACGAGAGGGAACGAGCCGTTGGATGTGGCTCTGACTCCGAACAGTCAAGCCGTGACTGATTCCTCCCTCGTGTCTCAAAGACCTCGACTTTAACGTACAAAGCGGGAGAAGGAGATCGCGGAGCCCTCTGGCTAGCTACTACTCAGTAGAGTCTTGTAACCATATGATCTTGCTACCCAAAATCTTGCCATTAGTCTAGTCTAGCTAGGAAGACATACGATCTCAGCTCTCTGCAATCTCGCTACCGCAATGCCGTACCGGTAGCGGTTCTGGTACGACGCAGGCAGCTTCGTGCATACCGTACCCGGCCAAGGGCAACGTGCACGGATGTAGGAATATCCATGGGTGAGCTTTGAACCCAGCATCTAGAAGAGGACTGGGTCCTGTAGGTATTGGTATACGCCGTGGCCCTCAGCCACAAAGGCAATAGTATTGTTCGCCCGGATGTTTCGAACACAGCCATTCAAACGTCTTCCCTGATCGTGGATCAGCAGACCAACAATGGTACCAATCACGACAATTGATCTTGTTCCGTACAGCCTGCCCACGCAAAACCGTCCGACAGATACCACTACTCCTAATCCAAGGACCAGGAACTTCGATAGAACAGTACCGCAGCCAACGAGACTGCATGCCTTTGGTCATGCTGGTGCCGAAGTTGCTTCACGGAAGATGACATCACCGCTGTCACTGCTGAGGACTGAGAAGTACATTTCGCTTCCGCATGCCGAGGGAAAGGCCTTGATACTTTTGACAGCAATGATTGCAGCAACGGATCAGAACAAAACAAGCAACCATGGCCATCTGGGCCTTTGCCGAGGCTGAGCAAGCCTGCACGGTTATCGAGAAATGCCCGGGCCACACTTTCTCCGTTTGTCCGTCGAGTGAGCACCACATGCACCTGAGCTCCGTTCTCGTTCCAGCGTTCTAGCTAGCGAAGGGTGGATTGCGTACACAATGAGAGGAGGTTTTGATCCTTAGAACCAACGAGCTAGGACCTTGAGAAGAACTCGAAACCAAACAGGAATCTTCCGTTGCATTATCGGAACGACAGAGAATGTAATTTGCTTTGTCCTGTTGGCATTTTACATGGTATGCCCCCAGTTGACCAGCATCTCGGTGGGCGACGACAACCTCTTGCCCTTTAGCTACCGGTACGGTACCGGTAGCTGATACGGTCGTCCCGGTCAATCTCCCAGTGCGCCATAATACGAAATGCGGCTGTTCTGGGTACCATTGCATGTCGTCGCCGAAGTGAACAACTGAACCTGTACAAGCTTTCGTTTGCTATACTTTTTGAATTGTCATTGATTCTCTATGCAGTGGCAGATGCATTTGCTCTGAGTTCTTCCATCCAGCTGATTCCACAGGGCGTGCCTTCACTTTTTGGTTATACCCGTGCACCCAAGATTCCATTTCAGCAGGGACCTTGATTTCATTCATGACGGTAACAGGAGAATCCCCATCCTCACTCCCTGTGGAAGCTGCCAAGACACGCTTCCAGGCAGACCTGCTGTCACGGAGTGGATGCCGATCAACATACGTATGGAATTTGGATTCTGAAAGGAGAACATTTGAGCCCCCTCGGCACTTCAAGTCGTGATGGGAAGACGAAGGAAAGACGAACTTCGTTCCAGCGTTCCAGCTGGAAATCCAGATTAAGCTGGCAAGGTGGCAATCGGATTGGAGCTTCCGCCCCTCAGAACGAGCTCCGAGTCACCGCTCAGGAAATGGAAACGTTGAGAGAATTGGGATCTTCTGGACCATGCAGGGTACCGTACTTCTTGAACCAACTCCAGAGCAAGCATCAATGCTCGACCCGAGGCAAAACGAAAGAGAATGATGATTATCAAGCGAAGGGAGAAGAGGTTGAATCATTCCATCATTTCATTTCGCCTGCACATGATGCATCAAAATGGCCACATCAGTGAGGCACCAGACCGCGTTTTTAAACTCTCCCAATCGAACGTGGCATTTTGACGCGATGCCTTCATCCACTAAATGATTACATGTAGCCAGAGAGAATGGCCTACTTTGGTCAGGCACGCCTTATTTGCAGGGTGGATGTACGGTGTAGATAATCTTACGTAGTTTAGGTTGCTAGAGATGTATGGTCAAATAAACTGAGTCTCTTGCGCGTGAGAACCTTTGTGCTGACACAACCATCCATCTTAAGGATTGGAAGCTTTGTACCACAACCAGCCACAGATGACGGACTGGGTCTGGGCAGCGGCCACACCGGTAATGCGCCAAAATGGGTTGTTTTGATTACAATATCCCAGCCTGTAGACGAATCGGAATCCGACCCACGACATCACCGCGGCTCGGATCCAAGCAGCATCAGCCCCGGCAGCAGCCGCCGCAACGGCACTTGGGAACAGAATGCAGAAGGACTCGATATGATTCTGATGGATCCTGTTCGCTTGGACAACTTCGAATGGATTTTGGCCACTGGCAGCAGCAGCGGCTGGAGAGAAAGAAGCCTTGGTTGAAGTCGATCGGGCGGCGGCTCCCAGGAAGAACTCGGCAGCGAACAAGATACTGGCGAAACCCAATGATTGCAACGTCGCCAGAACGGAATCCACAGCGTCGTTACCACTGCTGGCGTGAGAACCAGACATTATTCTGGACTCTACCAATGCATATGGTACACCAACACCCAACGAGAAACCAAGCAGAGGAATCACAGGAGAGGGAAGGGGACCGCCCTTGTAGTCGTTCATTTTGTCGACGGGAGAGTCGGATTTGTTCGTCATGTTGGCTACTTCAGGTCAGTGATGTTCAAACCGAGTAACTATAGCATGTGATGCCAGATTTGTGTGCCTGGCCCCGGAGTTGATGTTCTTGTACCAGTAGTTACCCAACCGGAGTCGGGTTGTTCTGTGTTGTTCATCCGAAAAGATATGGCGACGCAGAACTCCGCCTTCACCTCTGTCAAGAGACTTGATGCCGAGTGAGAAAAAGATCCGTCTGCTGGCAAGATCCAGCAGAGCTGTCAATTATGCTTGAGGAGGCCCAATGCATCACTACCGGGGACCGGGACAACAGCAGCCGGCAGGTTCGTCACGAAGAACTTGCTATTACCTTCTAAAGGCAATGTGAGTTGGCTTTCCAACCGTTCCTTTCAACTAAACTTCTAATGATAACTCAGCTTTATGTATGTATGTACGGTCTAGATTAAAATAAAGACTTTCGCGAATGTTCCTCCTGGCAGGTCCTGATCGGCTCCAATGCTCGCTGTCATCAAGCCCCAAAACAACACTCAACGTTCTAGGCTGCAATGGCACTGCTGTTGTCGCTCACTGCGCCCACATCAACGGCAGGATTGCCTCCCGATCCTCGAGGTGCAGTACCAGCACGAGAAACCCTGTCCAAATCGACTCCTTCTAGGGGTGACTTGCAATCCATCATGCTGAAATCCTTCAGGAATGCATGCTGGTACAAGGCAGCCTCCAAAGCATCAATGTCCCTGTCCAGACCTTGGACGACGATTTCCTTCAAATGCAACACCTTCAAACCCTTGGCATTCTTGACCAGTGTCGTCAAAGCTGTCGCCCTCAGGAGCGAGTTTGCCAACGTGACAACTTGGAGGTTTGGCAGCTTGCTGACGGCCTCGAGGAGGGTGCATCGGTCTTTTCCGTAGGCGCAGCCAAGAAAGTCATCTGTGAACTTGACGGTGTGAATCGAAGTATTGGAGGAAAGCGCATTGACCAACTCGTCAACGTCCTCGTAGAAGTCGTCCGGGATGTCCTTCAATGACAAGATGTCAATCTCACTGTTCTGTACCTTGGTAATGATTGAGTGAACCATGATGACAAGACTTGTAGTTGGCTGGTTAGTAGTGGCAAGAAGTAGTTTCAGACTGAGCAAATGCAAGTTAGATTGCTGGCAAGATAAATTATGAGATTGCTAGCTAGCGAGTCCACAACCCACTCAAGGCTCAAGACGGAGAGAAGGGGTGGGCAAGCTACCGTACCAGTACGGGAGTGGATACCGTAGTAGGCTAAGATGGTGCCGGATTGCAAGGGAAGAAAAAGACCGTTGCTTGCTTCTTGAAGTCCTCCAAAGCGAAGAGTGCCAAGGTCATGATGCCATCAATGAGAATCTATCAATAGCTAGAGCTCCATTCAGATTCCATTATTTTCCATGCGCATTTCATGGCATTGTGGCATTTGCTTGGACTGAGTACTGTAGTCTAGCGTCTAGCCGACCGAAGCAGTCTTGGACGACGAACACAAAAGCGAAGGCAAAGGGAAATCCGCGACCATGGTTGACGGCGAGAGTTATTCAATCCGAAGGCCACCTTTTTTGAAAAGCTACTCACACACGGGGAATGTCCCGAAGGAAGCTTTGCAGAGTTTGTCGTCATGATTGTGTGTTTGCATGTTTGCATGTTTGCATGTTTGCATCCAAAAGCAAACTAAAGCAGCGAACCGTACCGGTACTGTTTTCTGGGGGGCCATTGCTGAAAGAAGGCATGACTGTATGTACGGATACATTATCCCGCTGAGGAGTAGGCCCCAATGAGAACTTGAACAGCATCCATGCGCATGCTGATACGGTACTTGAAAGCAAGGTACATGTAATTTCCAGGGGACTTCAAAGTTTCAGATGCTGTCTTAGGTGGATTGCCTTCAATTGCTTTGCGCTAAGAAAACAGCCCATGCAGGCCAGGCCTACACTGGAGACTGGAGCGTACGGTAGGAGCAATACGTGTCTTCCGGTACCGGTACAGCGCGTCGCCACCAGCCAAAAGTCACCCAGTAGTTGTAGCCTGCACGCGATGGAGGAGCTATGGAGGTTTGTTTGCAGAGGGGAGTAAGAAGTATCTGGCTAGCTATCTAGCTCCAGCTACTTAGCGCATCTGCTTGCAGCATCGTCTTGACTGGCTGTACCGAAACAGCAATGACTTTTGCTGTTGCTTGCACTAAATGCTCTTGGAATCTTCCGTGCCCCAATGGGAACTCAAGACTTGGTTGCCTTCTTTGCTTGTTGAAGCATGAAGGTTTGGGGTTCTTCACTCTGGCTTCAAGCTTCTTTCAAGGTCGTCTACCAAAGGAAGCATTATGGTGATAAGAGCTACTACCGGTAGGGACAAAAACTCTAGCTAGCTCCCGATGGCCTGGCTGGCTGACAGCAGGCTGATACCTACCGTACAATGTTGCACATTGGTGACACTTGTTGATCCTTTCCCCATGCTTCTTGAATACAATGGAATGGAATGGAATGGAATGGAATTGGATCAAATCGGTATGTAGCATGCATGGCACTAATGTGCAGGGTGGTGACTGGATGAGGATACGGTGCAGCCAACAAAGCAAGTGCGCAGCAGGGCCAGTTTTCTTCTTTTCATCGAGTGCGTTTAGTTTCTGCACCGTGCGGTGCTCGAAGCCCTGCCTTTCTCTGGGTACGCACCAGTTTCGAGATTATGGGGGGGTTAGGCAGCAGCGCGGGGGAGGGAAAAGAAAAAAGAAAGGGAGAGGGTTATCAGTTGGATTCCCAATTCCGCCGTTGAGAGCCTGCCGGCATGCGAGTGAGCAGTAAACGGTCATCGGGAGTAGAGATCACTTATAGAAAAGGGGGGGAGATGGCAATGACTACTCTTATCCTTTAATTCTTTTCCCCTACGACATCCGAAGAACAAGAAAATACGTCAGAATATATGTCAACGTTCAGTCAATTCAAATCTTTCAACGCATACCTCGCTCCTCGCTGGCTCATCCTTCCCATTCCTTTGCTCGCACCAGACCTTCCCATTATTTTCGAAAATCAACCGAAACTCTCACCGAACCTACAACAACAACAACACTCGCTGACAGCAACAGCCGAAGGGATACGACGATTAGAAGACCATCGACGACGACGCGACGCTAGCATCGGCAACAAGCACAAGACCAAACAGGAGTCTGCAGTCAACGACGGCAGCAACGCGACGGCAGCAACGCGACGACACAACGAGAGCGACGACGGGAAGAGTTTCGTTGGTAGAATCCACTAGGATTACCGGCAAATCAACACAATGAGGATCGGAACTAGTCGAAGCTTCTCCAAGTGGCTGATAAGTGTTAACAGATACCCATTGAATGAGATGAGGGCCACAAGGAATGGATTCACTTGCAAGTACATCATTGTGGAAGAACCAGAGCCCCATCTCACCAACTACCAGAAGTTTCATTGTTTGGGCGCGAATGAAATAGCAGTGGCGAATCTTGAGGAGTTGATATGCCAAGCCTCTTCCTCCTGATATGACAGGCATCATGGACTACATGTTTGAATTGGGACTACAGCAACATCCAGAATGGTACAACCATGTTGTCTCCACCCTTTCTGAAATGCTGGAGGGGCCAGAACGATGTGAAAGGAAGGACATCTTCATTGAGTGCATCTATTGGTTAGTGAAGGAAATGATTACCAAGAGCTATGACTTCTACTCCAATGAAGGACAGATTGTGATGGATGCTTGGCATGGGTATTGTTCGCACTGGTATGACTACAACAATCAAATCTCCTTCAAGATATTGACTTTGATGAGTGAGACTTTTGTTGATGATTGCATGGAAGACATTCACAACCTTGGATTCTTGCAACCCCACCATGCTGTCCATTGTGGAACCTTACTGTAAGTTAATGGCTACATTAGAAATGAATTTGATGCATCTAAATCTTATTTGTTTTTGTTATCCACCATATCCAGTGAATCTAGATTGGCAATGAGCATCATGGGGTGGTCTTCCTCTCCTATGCGTCAACCAGTGGCAGTATCTGTGACAGCAGCCATTTGGTGGTGGTGGCTGGAAAGGAGATGGCAGTATTGGTTGGAATTGGCGCATTTGCATGGCGAGTTGCATCATTTGAATCTGTTGTTGCTGGTATAGAATCAAATTACCAACATAAGCATTTGTTGTTTGTGCCACAGCTGCTTGAGTTGGTGGTGGAGGTGGGGGTGGTGGCTCGATTGCTGGTGGAGGTGGTGGCTGGATTGCTGGTGGACTCGGTGGTGGCTCGATTGCTGGTGGACGTGGTGTTCCAGTGCAAGCTGCACAAAGACAACAATCATTGGGTGCATACTTCTGCCGCTGTGGTTTGAATGAAACAATGAACTCTGAAAAGAACCTCTCTCCATTATCATGTGGCAATGGCTCTGCATTAGGAAATGGTTCATTGAGACCCACAGCCACTGCTAGCTCATTGAGGTAAGCCAACTCTGAATGGTTCCAGTATGGAACAACCTTTTCCCATCCAGCTGGAATTGACCTCTTTCTTCCAGACTGATTCTTGACAGGAGGCTCTCTTGTGGTCGAATGTTGAGGTTGTATCTGGCTGTTCCAGCAAGGTTGAGTGCATCAGCAAGAGACCTCCTCATACCACTATTGGCAAAATGGGCAAACTTGTCATGGAATGCTTCCAGTTTTGATTCTCCTCTCCTTGACAGATACTCTGGGAGGCTGTGCTTGGAATTGGGTGATGGTAGGATGGTGTCATACATGTCTCCAAAGGCAGTGGATCAGCCAAGTGAGCGGCTTTGTCAACACAGTTCTCTACTGCTGGCTTGGTATCAGAAGTGAACAAGGTAAAGTTCTTCATTGGATCCAGTCGACCCTGTCCCGGCTGGCTACCATCACTGGCAGTCACCTTGTATCTGCAGAACCACTGCTGCAACTTCTGTCTCATGTTCTCTGGTCTCTCATCTTCTTCCTTAGATATTTGGAGTACCTAGCTCGAAGACCTTGGAGCTTGCAATCTGAGATCTCTGCCATGGAGTAGTGCTTGCCATTGGAGGACAAGAGGCCATGTTTCAATGCATGGAGAAGTTTCTCATATTCATCTGGTGAGTACAATACAGGCAATCCAAGAGGTCCGTAATGCTTGAGAGTAATAATGTGTCCTTTCCTCAAAGTAGACAGGATCCTCTTCTCATATTGAAACAGGCCAAGCTTCCTCATTCCTGGAAAGAGACTCCCAGTAGTCATTCTTGTTGGGCCAGTGTCGCTGTAATGGCAGCGGTTGAAGGTGCTCCTCCTTGCTAGCTGCATGGCAGCATGGGAGAAGTGGATGGTCTTGGTGGTGGGAACAGAACTGCAGAAGCAATCTCTCCAGTCTCAGTAGCAGCATCCCAAACAGCACCAGCACCAAGACTCTTGGAGTAGTTCTTGACCGCCTGAAAGGTATGGCCTTGGCAGAAATTCCTTTGTTGCACTTGACATTTGGATCTCTCTTGTGTGCCTTTGTTGTCACTAATCCTCCATGGATTCCTGTTTGAAGCACAGGCAGCATCATAGATGTCACGGATGGTGTCACCCAAGAGGAGGAAACTGTCTTATGTAAGTTCCATCCTTTTGAAGAAAGGGATCTGGTTCTGTTTGACTCCTTCCCAATAGGAGAAGTATGACGTCATGGCTCTAATGAAGTCTCTGTTGATTGCATGTAGATGAGCCGGCTGCAGAGTTCTCCATTGCCATAGGTTAACATGATGGATTCGAAAGTCTCAGTGGCAGTTCGCTCCAAGTGACATGCCTTGTTTGGAAGGGCATACTTTGACTCCACAGGATAGAGGAGAGCAGCATGCTGTGGGATTGTGCACAAGACTTCAGCACCTGTTGG
>CAICTM010002226.1:0-16928 GCA_903772945.1 Seminavis robusta
ACGTCATACTCCCCACCTGAGAGAAGTTCACACACTCCTGGAGAAGCTCCATCAAAGCCCACTGGAAACAACGTGAAGAACGGTTCGCGATGTGCACTACTCCACCGAAGCATGGAACGACAAGTGGCAACGAACCAACTGGACTGCCCATGGCCGGGCATTCAGAAGCACCCCCTTGGCACACAACGTTGGGTAACCAAACACGCTCAGGACACTGCGGGGTCGGACGGATGCAACTTCGAAAAAGTGGCAAGACCCAGCAACTGTCCGCGATGCGGACTCGAAGATGAAGACCCCCTCCACGTGCTCCTCTGTGACTCCACCACTGCTACAGCGGAATGGAAGAAGCAAATGACGGAGCTGAAAAGTGGATGAAAAGAGGCACACCCACCCCAGACTCCGAACACAGATTTCCTCCACCTCAACCGGTGGCACAAAGGAGACACCACTGCCCCCAAACCCCGATTGCCACCTCCATCCGCCAGCCATCGCCGACCAAACCAACCTTGGCTGGTGGACTTGTTACTTGGCAGGGTCTCCCATCCTTCCAACACATCCAAACACACTACCTGCAACGACTCAAGAAGAATGGAGATGGCCTGGCTTGGACCATCGCCTTCATCAAACAGATTTGGAGCCTACACTTCAACCTTTGGACCACCCGAAATAAGCCGTCCATGGCACTACCTCTCCCACCCAACTACCAAACTGGACACTCTACGCGAACGGTTCGACAACAGTACACCCAAGGCACCATAGCCTACTCCCCGTCGACCACTGGAGAGTCCACCCGGACACCAAACCCAACACCCTTACATTCACTATCGACAAAACAAAACGATGGCTTGAACTACCATCCCTGGCCCGACCAGAGTTCCAGAAGCAACTGCTCCAGCGAATCGACAGCTCCAACGGCAACAGCAACTGATGATCACACATTTTAGTCTTAAATCCGGATTAGGCCACTGCGCCCCGGTCACTCCACGAGGAGGCATTCATTGTGGTAGCGGAGAAACAAGGACTGTCCCTCTCGTTGGGGACGGAGGTGAAAGACGAGCGTAGACTAGTTAGCTAGTTACCATCGTGCTTCTATGAGGTACATCCTCTTGTTTCAATGAAACTGAATGCTATCCCCTCGTGTCGTGCGAACACCCACATAAACGACTCAGTTGCTTGGGCCCTCGGCTCGATTCGTACCAGCGTTGACAAAGGTCCTCCGGACCAGATAGTAGTCTGCCTAAAACTAGTACTTTTTAATATAATTCATATTTTCCTTGTCCGACTGATGTCGTGCCTTCCGTGACCCTTGTCAGGGGGCGAATGCAATACACGGCTCTTAGCCTTATTCGGCGACTCGATCCTAGATAGGGTTTGAGTTCGACTCATGACGAGTCTCTCGTGAATAGTATTGAGACCAGGGTTCTAATGACCGTAGTCATACTAAGTCGATGGTGAAACATCGCGCTAGATATTTTAGCTGGCGTGGAGAGATTCCAGGCTACTAGATAAATGCTAGACGAATCTTCCACGCGTTCCGTTTTTGGATCGTGGAGTGAGTAGGATTGCTACGCAACCTACTCTATCACACTCTACAGTCTCCCGCGGGAGTTCAGATCTACGATCCTTTGATTGTGGATCTCTCTCGTTGATTAGTTTTCATAGCTTTCTAATCCTCTCATAACTTTCATTCTCTCAAACTCAAAACACTCGAAAGATCTTTACACTAGCTTTTAGCGTAGTGCACCAGTGATGGTAGCCAGCCAGGACAGGGCCGACTGGATCCAATAAAGAACTTTACCTTGTTCACTTCTGATACCAAACCAGCAGTAGAGAACTGTGTTGACAAAGCGGCTCACTTGGCTGATCCACTGCCTTTGGAAGACATGTATGACACAATCCTACCATCACCCAATTCCAAGCACAGCCTCCCAGAGTATCTGTCAAAGAGAGGAGAATCCAAACTGGAATCATTCCATGACAAGTTTGCCCATTTCGCCAATAGTGGCATGAGAAGAAGTCTAGCAGATGCCCTTAACCTTGCTGGAACAGCCAGATACAACCTCAACATTCGACACAAGAGAGCCTTCCTGTCAAGAATCAGTTTGGAAGAAAGGAGGTCAATTCCAGCTGGATGGGAAAAGGTTGTTCCATACTGGAACCATTCAGAGTTGGCTTACCTCAATGAGCTAGCAGTGGCTGTGGGTCTCAATGAACCATTTCCTACTGCAGAGCCATTGCCACAGGATAATGGAGAGAGGTTCTTTTCAGAGTTCATTGTTGCATTCAAACCACAGCGGCAGAAGTATGGACCAAATGATTGTTGTTTGTGTGTGGCTTGCACTGGAGCACCACCGAGTCCACCAGCAATTGAGCCACCACCTCCAACAGAACCACCAGCAATCCATCCACCACCCCCTCCACCAACTGCAACAGCAATGGTTCCACCGCCGCCGCCGCCACCACCACCACCACCACCTGCAGTGCCACAAACAAGAAATGCTTATGTTGGTAATTTGATTCTATACCAGCAACAACAACAAATTCAAATGATGCAACTTGCCATGCAAATGCGGCAATTCCAACCCATACTGCCATATCCTTTCCAGCCACCTCCTCCACTGAATGGCTGCTGTCAGAGATACTGCCAGTGGTTGACCAACAGGAGAGGAAGACCACCTCATGATGCCACCTGTCAAACTCGATTGAATGGATATCTGGCATAAGAACAGCAATAAATATTTAGGTACATCAATTTCATTTCTAATGTAGTCATTAACTTACATTCAAAGTCCTTGTCGGTTGTTGCCATCAATAAACATAGCAAATTGGGGTCGCAGGCCTCCAGAATAGTCAAGGTCTTCAATGCACAAAGTCACAAACTCCTCATTCATCATACTGAAATCCTTAAAGGAAAATTTGTCTTGGTACCACTGGATGTAATACCCATGCCAAGCAGCCATCACAAGCTGTCCTTCGATGGAGCACAAGTCATAGCTCTCAGTGATCCTCTCCTTCACTAACCAATAGATGCACTCCATGAAGATGTCCTTCCTTTCACAGCGATCTGGTCCCTCCAACATTGCATGAAGCGAGGAGACAACATGCTTGTACCATTTGGCACTTTTCTGATTTCCCCAATAACACATGTAATCCATGATGTTCGTCATGGCAGGAGGAAGAGGCTTGCATCCTCCTTGCATGATAAGCTCCTCAAGAATGGACACATCGAATGTTTTTGTGCGCACGCAGCTGTACTTCTTCTCGTTGACGATGGGATCCACCTCTTCTAAAATCACATACTCGCAGGTGAATCCGTGCCTTGTTGTGGCCCTCAACTCATTGAATGGGTAGTATGCATTAACACTTCGAAGCCACTGTGAGAAGACCGGTGTAGTTGCAATCCTCATTGTCGAGTTGTCGCCTTTCGTGTGAGCTGTTGTTGCCAAGAGTCTTGCCCCTACCGAAGTAGGCACTGGCTTCAAGGCAAACGAAGGTCGGTCGCTCTCGTGTCGGTCGCTCTCATGTCGGTCGCTCTCGTGTGAGCACAAGGGAGTAGTGGTGGTGGTGCTGTTCGATGTTGTTATCTTGTTGTGCGTCAACCAACTGTCGAGTTGTTGTTGTTGCTGTTTGGTGTACTAGTAGGACGTCGCTGTTGCTGTGGTTGAGGGATGTCGAAATTTCGAATTGTGGGAGGGTTTGGTGTCAGCCAAGGATTGGGAAAGAGCGAGCCAGAAGGTATCCGTTGACAATTTGAATTGTGAGATAAAGTGTGAGACCAAGGCTTCGTGACGGACCTGTGACGCACGAAACCTGACACTTTCTTTGTTCTTCGGACATATTCGATATATTGAGAGGGGGGAGATGACTTGGTCTTTGCCATATCCCCTCATTTGTTATATCTTGTTGGTCGTGTATGACTTCGGTTCTTCTTTTATCAACTGACACGCATGCCGACATTCGGAATCAGGAATCCAATAGATAACCCTCTCCCTTTCTCTTTTCTTTTCCCTCCCCCGCGCTGCTGCCTAACCCCCCTAAAACTCTACGTGCGGCAGCAAGTGGCCTTCACATACAGTCTGTTCCCTCTTATATTTTAAAATTATTCTTACATTAATTTCCCTCTTAAATTTATGCTTTTGGATTCCCCCTGAGTCACTAGTGGCTAGTGACTCATTGAATGACAGAAGCCATGAGTGTGGAGGCTGCAGACCCTGAATTTCTGAAATATTTGGAGGCAAAGGAGTATCTTAGAAATCTCAGCATCAGCTGTGAGAGCTCGGACATGTCTGTTGGTGCCTAAGTCCAGCTGGATCCATTTGCCAAGGCCATCTCAGTGGCCCCACGAGAGATATAACTCTCCATGACTGATAGATACCTTCCCTACCGTACTCTACTAAACCAAAAAAAGAAAAAACGGAGGTGTAATAGATATACCGGGCGAGCTGACTTAAAAGATGGGCCGGCATAGTAATATTGTTGAAGTTTGGCTGAAGGTAGTGTCATTAGATTTTTCCATCTGAGAAAGTGGCGTGGTAGCTTACGGGAGTTTAGAGGTGTGCAAATGTGAGGAAAATATTCAGGGTCCGTTGCTATAAAAGAGAATGTGTAAGAAATGTGGGGGCCCAAGAGGGGGCTTCATTTTTAGATAAACTCTAACCCTAAGGATAACCAACCAACCAACCACCACTACAAAAAGGACACCGAGGTGAATGAGATACCGGCGAGCTGACTTAAAAAAGATGGGCCGGCATAGTAATATTGTTGAAGTTGGCGAGGTAGTCATTAGATTTTTCCGTCTGAGAAAGTGGCGTGTAGCTACGGGATGAGAGGTTGCAACATGAGACGTAAGATTTCCATCTGAGAAAGTGGCGTGAGCTTACTGGACTTAGAGGTGTGCAACGTGAGACGTTAGATTTTCCATCTGGGAAAGTGGCGTGGTAGCTTACGAGAGCTTAGAGTGTGCAACGTTAGATTTTCCGTCTGAAAAAGTGGCGTAGTAGCTTACGGGAGTTTAGAGATGTGCAATGGAAACATTAGATTTTTCCATCTGAGAAAGTGTGTACGCGGAGTTTAGAGGTGTGCAAATGTAGGAAAATATTAGGATCCGTTGCTATAAAAGGAATGTGTAAGAAATGTGGGGCCCAAGAGGGGGCTTCGTTTTTAGATAAACTCTAACCCTAAGATAAACCAACCAACCAACCAACCACAACCACCACAAAAACGTGTTCAGAGATCACCGGGGTCTGCCCGGTATATTAAACGTGTTCAGAGATCACCGGGTCTGCCCGGTATATTTATAAAACATATCAACCTCCATTCCACATGAGGAAATGTTATAGCTCACACCCGAAAGCCCCCCCCCCCACCAAGAACAATGATTTAGATTCATTTTATTACGAATAATATTACTGCAGACAACAGACAACGCACTCTCGACACATGCCAACAACCTCCTTGCACGCATCCACATTGACACACTGACAACCATGGCTCCTCGTACGGTAACCTGTGTCAAGATGCCATCGTCCCGCCACAGAAAAGTCTTGTGGAACTGTGATGAGTGGCAGGAGCAGCCTTTTCCAGGTAGTCTAGCTAGTGGTACGGTAGTGTATTATTTATTGCCAGTACTTTGGAGGTGTCTTGGAGGCTTGTGTTGTACCGGTACGCTGATCTTTGCATGACAGTGAGAGATGACATTTGAGGATCACTTGGCACTGGAATTGGCGGCAACTCAAGCAGGAGTGGTGCAGGATTCCGCCGAGGGGCATGTGACTTCCAGAAGACATGCGCATCCCGTCAGCCAAGGACAACTGGAGGATGATTTGCCGTCAGGAGAAGATGCCTGGTTGGGCTGGAATCAAGCAATGGGCGCCAAAGTCTATGCCAAGTTGATGGTGGTCTCTGTCACGGTTCTCCTAATGTTCTGTTCAGTTATGTTGTCGTCATTTGCAACTCTACCTACTTTTGGAGCCCCAAGAACAGCGATAAGGACAATCCATTGGAGGTTCTTGTGTGTGAACCCATCAAATCTGTGGTTCTTTCCTGGTCTTGGAAGCTGGAAGAAGAGCATTCGGGGTTCCCCATGTGGCCAGCGACGATAGTTCTCACAACAATACTCATTGTTCTGCCAGCAGTACTCTTGCTGGTACCCATCTCGGATAGCAGCAACACCAAACCATGCAGAACGAGCAGAACATCAGAGTCTTGGTGGCAGAAGATGCAAATCCGCTTTCGTTTCCGCGGCGACCCAGATATCCGACTCTGGTCTTGCATCTTGTTGATTGTTCCCATTGCCACCGTCCTCCTCGTCATGTTGTTCAAACCCATCCCGGAAGATGTCCGACAAACCATGCATCAGGATGTTGTGACCGTCGTTGTCACACAACTCATTACCAGTTGGGCCAACCCGACAGGATATGGTGCCGTGGTGGCATTGCCCTTCTTTCTGGTCCCCGTTGCCAAGCAATCGCCACTCTTGTCACTGCTGGGGCTGTCCCCCGCACTGGCAGTAGGATTTCACATTTGGGCGGGACGCATCTGTTGGGTCTTGGCCAGCATTCACGGGACACTCCATACCATTGTGGCGGTCTTTGCTACTAACAGTAACGGAAGTCACAAAGGGATGTTCGAAACGGCAATTCACAACTTGGTTCCCATGGAAAGGAACTGCTGGAGATGGCAGAGCCCAGGAGGCTTTCGAAAGGATGAAGAACCAGAAACCTATTGTTATCATTCTTGGCGCAATCTTACGGGCATTATTGCTGTTACGGCACTCTGGGTCCTGGTCATGACATCATGGAATGTGATTCGGCGACGATACTACAGGTTTTTCTACCAGTGTCATATCATCTTTGGGGCCATCATGGTGCTCTTTAGCATTCTGCACTTTTATTGGATTGCAATCTACCTCATGCCTGGCGTGGTCTACTATTGGGTATGTTCGCTTCCATCCATCCTGCAACAACTCAACAGTTGGAGAACGGGGATTTTGATTCGAAACGCTGTCGTAATACCCAACTCGAATGGATGTTTCGAACTACGATTGGCTACCATGTCGCAACCGCGGCATCATCCAGCCTACGTCAAACTTTGCATACCCGAGCGTTCCATCCTCGAGTGGCATCCATTCACAGTGGCGCATGCATCTCCACACGAACTGCGGTTACTGATACGAGAGTTTGGTCCCTTCACGCAAACGCTGCGCCGACGATTGGTGGCAAACAACAACAACAATAGACCAGTTACCATTTTGGTGGATGGATTCTACGACAGTGGCCCGGACTGGGTTCAAGAATCACTGGGCGGTGGTCGCGATACGCTGCTTTTTGTCGCAGCAGGGATTGGGATAACTCCCGTCCTTCCAGTTGTGATCAATCTCTGGAAGAAGCTTTCCACTTCTGCTCGTGGCTCTCCCATTGACATTCACATTCATTGGTACTGTCGCGATCCAACGCTAGTGCAGCATGTATGGGCCCACTATCTGAAACCACTCATCGCAGCAGAGACTCAACCACCGCAGCAGGCAGTTTATAATTTTGATGGCAGCAACCAGCAATCGAGAATACACTTTTGTGTCCATCTGACATCGAGTCGCAGCGGAGATGATGATCCAACGCGCGACTTTGATGAGTGCGACGACGAGAAGCAACCAGATTCATCCCGTGGTCTCGTGCGAGGCGGCGACAACGATCAACGCAGTCCCTCTGGATCCCCCTTCCAAGTTTCGCCTCGAAGTACTCTTAGGCTCGCGGCAGTCACCATGATCATCACATTTGGGATTCACCTTTGGTGGTATCATGAAATGTCTTGGAACTACCGTCACCGAATCTTTGTCCGTGGCTACTCTCTGGGTGTTGCGATTGCTGTTCCCATTTTAGTGTTCCTTCTTTTCGAATTTTCTCGATGGATTCTTGCAGCACATCCGCAACACGCTCTGGTCAGCGCTGAAGATGACGACGACGACGATGTGGAGAAGAGCAGTGAAACGTTGGATGAGGTCGCCCTGACGAATAACGACGAAAAGGTCATTGTCAAGGGAACGTGCCGATTTTCACTCGTTTTCAACCAAGGGCGACCTCCATTGGCCAACGTGATTCACCCAATTGTCGAAAGCGAATCTCCTGCCGTCTTCTTTTGCGGTCCGGGCAGCTTATGGACCGAGATGAAAGGGAGCGTGGAAGCCGCCAGGAAGGATCGCAACGATAGCTCTCGACGATGCTGTGCCTGGTTCAAGGAGCACTTTGAACTTTAACTGTAGCTATACCGTAGCTAGCTAGCAGTAGTCTTTCGCTATTGGTCCATTCTAGCTAGCTACAGAGATACTGCGTCTTTCTAACTAAGCTCCTCTCAATTTGGACACGGTGGACAAGTCAGGAAAAAGCTTGTGGCGAGGACAGGTTTAGTGAATCAAGTCTAGCTACCAGGTACGATAGTAACCATGACGGCGAGTTGATCGGACGAAACAGGCTTTTACATTTGGGAGGGCTTGGCATGGAACGCTTCGATTCAATTTAGCAGCCCCGTAGCAATACGTTGTAGTGCGGGCCAGGCTGTTTGTCTAGCTAGACATGGACCTGACAGGACCCTGCAATTAGTCTAGCATATTATTACGGTAATTGGCACCGCCTGATGAGAGAGACACGGCAACAATGGGAAGGTTCGGGCCAGTCACAGGTCGAAATAATGTGTGAGTGGTTTGAAGGTGCGGTTGCGCTTCTATCCAGGTCTGTGACGACCGGACCCAGGTTTTTTGGCACCACTGGTACCGTTGGGCTTATGCATACGAGTACTGGACCAAGACCCTTCACCGAACAAGTAGTATCATGTCTAATGAGAATGGTACCGGCGGTAGGTATTTGGTCTGGTGCTAGCTAGCTAGCTTGTTTGCTAAGGCATGCCGCTGTTTCTAGCTAGTACCCTCTCTTATTTCGTAATTAGATAATATTAATGGTTACAGTACAGAATACGATACTTGCCGTGTATTCGATTTCTTTTCTTTGTATTTAGATTGCCTCGTCCCAAGTTGAGCGTATCGTATGTATTGTAGGTAGATTGGATTAGAATCCTTGATTTTGGAATTCGGCCAACATTCGTTCTTGTTGTGCGTAAATCATGGCGAGTTCCAAATCGTTGTCCGCTCCTGCTAGTTGCTCTTGTTGTTGTCCGGTAGTGCTAGGAATGGGCGGCTGTCCAACTCCTCCATCTGCTTGTCGTCGCAACAAATCCGTAAAGCGCATCTCTTTCTTGTCGCTATCCTTGGACGCGGCTCCCAACGATGGTCGTCGTCGGTGTTGATGTTGTTGCGCTGGCAGCGGTGGTTCTTCTTCCTGCGGTGCAAGTCCGTTGGTGGGCGATGCCGGTCGATGGGATCCGCACATTTCACACGACAAAAAGTTTTGGTTTTCGTTGTGATACGTACAGACGCCACAGGACCATCCCTGGGGCTTTGGTGGTGGTTGTTGTTGTTGCTTACTGCCAGCGACGCTGGGGTCTTTGTAGCCCTCTTCTACTAAACGCTGCTGCAGGCGACGCAACGTCGCGTCCTCCGGCTGCTGTTGTCGTGACATGGCTCGTGAGACCATATCATTCGCATCATCGGCAAACGTGACTCCGTCATCTTCCTCATCGGGCCATGGCTGCGGATGGTGTCGTTGGTCTGCCAGTGTCATGCGGGCGACCGCTCGTTCAATTTCGGCGTCTTCTGTAAGAACGGACGCTTCGCATCCCGATGGATGATGTAGAATGGTCGTGGGCGGTGCGATGCGGCGAGCTGCGGACATGTCTTCATACTCCAAATCGGGCGCACCGCACTGACTACAAAAGTGATGAAAGTGCGGATTCTCAATTTGACAATTCTCGCACCACCAATCGACCGGTCGACTCAATCCGCAGACTCCGCAAAAGTTGTGTTCCAACGGAGACTCGTGTCCGCACTCGCACTGCCACAGGGCTGCTTCGGCTTGTTGGCCAAATTGTTGCGTTAGCTCGGCGATCTCACTGTCGGTCATCGTCTGATCGTCCGTGATAGATGTCGAGCGTCGATCACTGGACTCGCGGCGTCGTTCTAGGTCCCTCCGATATTGCGCCAACAGTTCTTCTTCTCGTTGTTCCCGCAGTCGTTCGGCTTCATCCATGTGCGGTCGAATCACGTGTGGTTGCTGCGGTGGTTCCTCCGGTTTGGCAGGGTCGGCTTCTTCGGGGCTACTGCGGACTGTATCACTGCCAGCATCGCTGGGGTCTTTGTAGCCTTCTAGTACTAAGCGCTGCTGTAGGCGACGCAACGTCGCTTCATTGATTCCTCCGGACATGGCTACTGTGTTCTACTGCTGTACTACTTCTAGTGTCGAGTTGATTGCTGCTGCTGTGGTTGTTGCTCTTGCGCCACCGCTCCTCTACTACTACTACTAGCTAGTCTTCTTGTCTTGGTTTGTTTGGTTGTAAGCCAATCTGCGCTGATGATGTGTGGATGGTCTCTGTGAGTCGTCGTTCGCTTGTTGCCTTATTGCTGCAAGACGGGTTCCTGATGCTTCTGCTGGGCTGGTGCTGTTACTGGTACTTGTCGCTCTTATCTTACTTGCATACTGTAGCCGTGTTTGATTGCTGCAGGAAGGAACGTGAACGGCCTCTTAGTTAGGCGAGGTTGCTTCTCGACGAATATGACGCACACTCGCCTACATCCCACGCGCCCGTCGGCGGATGCCTGCGGAAGTCACCATTCATTCCTGCCAAAAAGTCCCAAAGAGCCAGGTCCGGGCTGGATGGACAGGAGGCTTTTACACAATGCACGTACAACAATGATAACTCACTAATAAACTAACTGTGTCTTGTCTTGCCAAAATTAAATGCAACTAATGCTTTACAAGATGCCAGATGCCGGCAACATGATTGGAGACATACATCCACGCCACACACCCACAAACCCGGCGGCTCATCATTCGTCGTGACTTTGAGAGGAGCCCTCTGTAATAAGTTGTAAATAGCGCACACAACGGAACGGAACGCGACCGGCAAGGAGCTGTCATGGAAAGATAGATGGAAACATACATGGGGACAGTAATTGCTTCCGTGTACTACCGCTAAAGCTACCGCTCCCACGTCGCTAAGATTCCACCAAAAGCAGAGCAACGAGTACTAGCTAGTAGTAGCTTGTCATGGAACTCCATCAACATGGCTGGGAACGAGCGAGTTGGTCCAGGGCGATGACGCGAATGGGGCTACTGGCTCTAGTTGCCATGGTTGGTTAATTAGCTAATAAATGTAGTTCAAGTCGGGAAGAAGGCAGATAGACTACATGACATTGTAGAGCTGGAAACTTCTTTGAGAGGGCGGCTTTTGCTACCAGGAAGAAAGCAAATTTGTTGGTGGCCTTTTGGCATTGGCTTTTTACAACTCTAGCTAGCTAGTAAACTCCACCGCACCACTTACTACTCAACCTTCTTTCCGATGACTAAATTCCTGAGGAAGCGCGCCCGGAATGAATCACAGTGTGTAAAGGGTTTCTGAGCCACAACTATTTGACTTCACGAATCTACCAGCTATGCCAGGCCAGGCCATCATATCATACAGCTCGAGACAGAGGAACCAACAACCGTGACATCCACCAAACACCGAAAGCTTTCCTGATTGAAGCCAAACGTACCGGGAGCGTCCTTGTTTGCTGGCTTTGCTCATGCTTTTAGATCTACCTTGAGCTTCACGTGTACCGGCAGCTTGGACAGACCATTTTTACCACTCTTCGACTTTTGACGCTTTCCATTTCCACGTCGTGGAGCAACCGTCTCTCGCCTGTCTTCGGTTCCACGTCATGGAAATTTAGAGCAATTGTAACCCTAACTTAGCCTTAAACGAAGATACCTCAAGATTCTTGCCGTTTCTTTTCTTCGTCTCATCAAACCCCCACAGCATCCAGCCAATGAACCTGCATGGCCACCCACTACATGCATTGCGACAACAGAACGACTTCAAGACGGTCAAGAGTTTCATCTGGAACAAAGTTATTAGTAGTGCAGTGAGGACAAGAGCTGCTGTGATTCTGGCTCTGATCGTTTGCCTTTGCTCAATATTTTACAGCGACGCATCTCCCGCCGATCCCAGTACCAGCATGTCGTCCGCGGCGGCAGCACACAGCGAGGCCACCCTGGCATTGGCAAAGAAGGAAAGTGCCGAGCATATGCATGGCATGCAAGAGCTATACGATGAAATGAGGAAACGTCCTCTGATTGTCAAGGCTTACGGTTTGGATGATGCCAATGCTCCAGCAGACGCTATTATTGTTCATTTTGTACGTCATGGACAAGGTTTTCACAACCTAATGGCAGACCTCGCAAGTTCACAAGGTCGAGAATGGGTGCAAGTAAGTCAGCTTTATGGATGGATGGATGGATGGATGGATTGATACCATTGCGATCGCTTCTCACTGTGAACTGTTTCATTGGATATTGACAGTTCACCAATACTCCTGAGAATCCCTACGTGATGCCAGAGATTGTAGATGCTCCTCTGACAGAAAAAGGACGACAACAAGCATTATTACTGCAATCAGTGGTCAAGGAAATGTCGACCAAACCAAACCTTGTGGTGCTATCCCCCAACTGTCGTGCGATCCAGACCGGCCTACTGGTATTTGAGGAGCTCCTGGAGGCAGGAATCCCATTTTTGGCCCATGAAATGGTCCGCGAAGAGACCGGCATCCATGTTTGTGATAAAAGACGGCCCAAAAGTCGACAAATGAAAGAATTCCCACAAGTGGACTTTGGCCTCCTGGAATCGGATGACGATGTCATTTTTCGTAACGACCACCGAGAAACCAAAGCCGAAGTGGGAGGGCGCGTTTACAAGTTCATGGAATGGTTGTCCGGACGTGATGAAAAGGTGGTTGGTGTTGCTTCTCACTCGGGATGGCTCTTGACCGTCTTTAATGGCATTTGTGAGTGTGATGAAAAGTTGAAGGGATGGTTTCAAACCGGAGAAATGAGGAGCGTCAAGCTTTCGTTCGTTCGCAAGTAAAAGTACTAGACTTCTCCAGTATCTGGTCTTGCAACTAGCCATGACAGCTACCTTTTAAAGTGGGCTTCCAAGATCTAGGCACGAAAAAAATTCGCCAAATGAAGTTCAATGATTTAATCAATCAAATTTAACCAAAGCCATGAGCAAGCACAATCAAGTCCCTTGCACCTCCTGGGTTCAAATGCAACTTGTACGACTGTACGATAAGACTGCACGTACCGATACAACTGCGACCAAGCTGGCAAGCTACACTTATGCACATGGATGGCAAAATGGACCGGCTGGAACTGCGTTGAAGTCAGGATCCTCTGTCGTGGGGCAAGCTGTGCCTACGAACATGTCTTTTGTGGATGGAATGCCTTGTTGGTAGTCCAGGAGCCCCCAACTGCACAGATTCTGGTTGAATGTCTCCAATCCCTGAAACAGCCCTTCAAAGCTGGTGGCATTGGATACATCCCAACTGAAGCACAGAGAATCGGTACTACAGTGTAAGTCTGGCAAAGCAACTCAAGAGAGAATGAGAATGCAGCATGCAATTCAGTGCACTCCACCTACCTGGAATAGTCAAATGGCACATTGAAACTGTAAAAGAGATCACGAAAGACCGACGAGAAGTCATCGACGCGGGTGACACACCATTCTTCAAAGGGCCAACCGTGCAAACCCGCTGCAATGATGTTGGAAGCTTGATCCATGGAAAAGGAACCATTTGCAAGCGCCCACGGCAAGAGATCAAGCCATGCGTCCTGTAGGTACGCTGTGGATTCGAAGCAATGTTTTCGCCGCGGTGGTACGACCACAGAATTGCACTGATCGGTCGCTGTCAGAGACAAACTCACACACACCGGAAAAACGTTCGGCTTTGAATTCGAGACCATTCACGCCACAAACATTCTCGCAACTCAGGATGACAAAGAATGTATCATCTTCACTGCAAGACTGCAATTGACGAGCCTTCAAACCAGTGCTACTGGCACTTCTTGTAGCAGCGGGTGTGTTGAGCGGTTCCGTGGACGGGTTCTTCGGTTTGCGATCATTGTTTGAGCCTCGTATCAAGGCACTGCCGCTTCCGAGAGAGGTTGCGGCCAGGAACAAGAGGGACGAGAGACGAGGATTCTTCATGGTTGCATAAAGGAGCAAAACAATGCAGCGGAAGTACGAAGCATCAGCTGAAGATTGTTGATCGCATTCATTTCATTGATTCTCGTTTTGGTATTGTCCAGAACCTGCATCACAGCACCTACCAAAGAAGCTATCACAGACAGTTCTGGGATCTTGTTCGTTGTTGTAGAACATGCACCCCTTCGCGGAAATGTAATTCTTGAAAGTTATGTCCAGGTGAGACTTGGATACCGGTACCTGTACCGGTACCGGTATCCATTCTTTAGGCTACTGGAAGTATCGAAGGAGATACGGTACCTACCACCGTCCTGTTGCACTGTTACAACAAGGAGTCGAATGACAGCAGAATTCTCATTCTCGCTAGCTGAAGAAAAAAGGATTCTCAAGAATGATGCATCAAGTCAACTACAAGCAAGTTGCTGGGCATAGTTGCCTTGGACTGAATACTCATACCTGGAGAGGGTTGCAGGCAATGAGAACCCACAATGATGAGTTGAAAGACAATTCCAACCATGCTCTTCTTCTTGTGTCATCACTGTCCCAGAAACCAAAAGGTAAAAAGATTCTTAAATTATGATTCAGGGAAGCATCCAATCTGGTTCTTTTGACTAAAAGATTGACCAGTTTCCAGATCCTCGCAGCAGTACAGTACACTTGTGTACCGGTCAGAAGGGTTATTGGGGAACCACCCCCATGTCACAGCTTGACTTCCGCACGATCTTGCTGTGGCCTGCAGGTTTTCTTTGCAGGAGGCTTCCACCTTCAACGACTGTGGAATATGTTGAGTGAAAATAGTGAGGTTTATTAGGTAGTGACTTTGAACGTTTTCACGGCGAGACTTGCATACATGCACCATAAAAAGAACGGTCTCACCTTACGCGACGGAATGGCGCTACGTACAATGATCTAGTTCCTGTTGGCTGCACTATGCATTTCTTTGCTTTGTCTCAGATGTTCGTTTCATGCAAGCAGATCTGGCACTCCTCGATCTGCCTCAGGTTTGGGTGGGGTTTGCAAAGCTTGTGTTTTGGGGGGGCTTTGATTGGAATTCAAGATGTACTAGTACAACGCGTTCGCTTCAAACCTATCTGTGCGCAAGTTGAATGAATGTGAACCATCTAGCTAACTAGATATGACTGCCGAACAGTGCTTATGCTCAACCAAGGGCACGACGAATGTTGTCTGCAGATCCACCATTCTGGCTGTTTGCGTAGCCCAAATCACGAAGATACGCCGCTGCTCTCCGCCCCAGCTTCAGCCTACATTTACATTCCGGGACGAGGGACTCCAGAATAAGGCTTGTGGAGACACCAGTTTCTGTACTGAGCCTTTTGCTCAGGAGGCCGGTGGTACCTCGGACATCCAACCAACTCCCAAACGCACAGGACAAGCTTCAAAACCGCAACTACCAATCGAGCTCCCTAATAAACGCCTGTTCAGACTCGAAGGGTGGCGTCTTCTGGGAGAATTTCCGTGTCGGCACAAGTGCCGCCACCGTCAAAGCTTGTGAGGGCGAATTTGCTCGCTGCTTCCTCGACGTTCGACTGGTCGCCGAGGATTTGGAGCAGTGTTGGAGTGCGGCCGAAGCTTGCACACCACACGCACCAGCGGAAAGGCGCACAACTCGGCACCAAGAAGCCGCAAGTAACACCGAAACCTGGACTGGACAGAACCCTTTCGTCTTCTTCTGCCTTTTTCTAAGAACGTTTGGCTGCACTCAGAAGAGAGTCGAGTCAGTGCTGGGAGACAACGCTAAGACCGCAACAGTGGAAGAACTCAGGCACAAGACTTGGCTTCTAGCTTGCCAAGTAAAACAGAGAAACAGAGCAAAGGACAAGCAGCCAAGACGGAAGAAGGAGAGCGCAAGCAAAACCAAAGGAGGGCTGGGAGTCGAGCAGGAGACCGACCAAAGGGACTGCAAGGGAAACCAAGCTTGACAGGAGAAGGACAGTTAAGAAGGGTAGTTGGTTGGGAGCCGACAGGATGCTTGAGTTGGGAGCCAAAAGGTGGTACAGAAAGGGTTGAGTTTGGGAACCAAACGAGAGCTTGAGTTGGGTGTTTGCTGGGAACAGAAAGGGTTGAGGGGTGAGAGAAAGGCAAAGCCAACGAGGGCTGAAAGCACCCAGCTGAAGCCCACAAAGGTGCCGTGGGGACCGGGGGCCAACGCAACAAAGTGGAAGTAGTTTAGCTAGCTAAGGAGAGAGAAGTCACTTTGAGTCCAGTGATTTGAACCAAAGCAAAGTGCCCAGGGTCAACCAAAGCAAGAAGAGGAACCATCAACAAGTGCAACTTGGCCACTCCAAAGCTTCCCCAGTACAAATTGGCTCCGAGCAAGCATCACTTCTTCGCGTCAGCTGCAGACACACGCGCCGCCGAAAGAACAAAGGACCAGAAGCGAAGACAAGGTTGCGAGCGCCAACTTGAAACAAGCTTGACCGACCGACCGACTGACCGACCAACCAACAAAGAAATGAGGAAGCTTTGAAGCAGCCCTCCAGAAACGGTCACTTGACTCCACAAAAAGGAAGGGGAAAAAGCCACCACCAGGAAGGAAGTGTTGCAACTTTCACGCTTTCAACCGAATCTTCGCTGAAACAAAGTGGTTCCTGGTGGTGGTTCCTGGCTGTTGGATGGTTCCTGCTGGTGACATTAGTAGTTCTTTTCTCTAACGAGCCAGCATTCATGTTGGAAGGCGTCCAGGTTCACTCGAGAGGGTGTTCCTTGCCGTCTTCGCTGAACCAAAGTGGTTGGTGGTTCCTGGTTGGTGGCTCCTGGCTGTGAAGCGGGAGTGTCCCGACGGT
>CAICTM010002227.1:0-16918 GCA_903772945.1 Seminavis robusta
CAAAGGTGCCAAGAAAGACCTTCGAAAAGCAATCAAACTGCAACCAAGGGAATCACTAGCCTTTCGTAGACTTGGTATGTGCTTTGATATATCAGAACAAAAATGTGAAGCTTGTTCGTGTTATCAGGAAGCATGTAGAAGGTTGGCATGGAGTATTCTGTCAGCTCCTCCTATTGTCAACAATGAAGGCACAGATTTGGAAGTCATCAAATCTGTGAAATCCACCGATCAGAACATCCATGTGAACATGCTCAACTGGGCCGCTTGCATGGCTGGTCTTTCGAACGATTATTTATGCAAAGGGCAGCAGCTTTTTAAACCAAATTGGTGGTGCCATGATGGGGCGCTGAAGAGAGTCACAAAGGTCGTACTAGGTTGTCTCAAGGCCTACCGAGCAGACGACAAACTTGCAATCTACCGGATGTCTTTCATAAGAGCATGTACTCTGTCGGGTTTGATTTCCAAAGGCAAAATGTGTGATGAAGTTGCTTTTGTCAAGTTCGTCCACAGGGTGTCTGTGAAGTGCACAACTGAAGACATGAAGGAAGCCTCTACACTCTTAAAGTTGTGGAATCTGAAAAAGGTGAAGACCATGCAGATGATGCATTTACACACAATGCCCAACTGTTTGCTAAAATCATAGCATGTGCTGAAGAGAAGGTACGGAATTCTGGAGACTCTGTGATTCCGGAAAGAGGTATCAGTGAAGCTGGTCTTTGGGTTGTCATCTATGAACTTGTGAGTCCCTCAGGCTTGGCAATGAACAACAAAATCGGTCTGGTCTGCATGGATGGGTTGGAAGATGGCAGAGTTGCTGTGAAAGTTGACGGAATCAGCTCACCAAAGCGGATCAGATCAAACCCAGAAATCTACAGCTGTACCCACTTCCAGAGAGATTAGTGGCTCTCATTTCAAGCATGGAGGAAGTTGACCAGTGGAAGCATGTGAGATCGATGAATGACTTAAAATATTCAAGGCTCAATTCAAGTAGTAAAGGATGACGATGGGTGACTTAGAAGGTGCTTGCGACTTTCGACTACAAAGAAGCTCTTGCAGTTCACAGCTGGTATGGATCCAACGCGCCAAACCAGCCTTGCAAAATGAAGACTAGCTAGCTCACAAAAGTAAGTTCATATCATACAAAGTGAACTGAATTTTGATTTTAAATACATCATATAGCAGGTGCTTCCACCATGAAGCGTGATGCTAGTTTTAGTTGTCCAATGTGCATAGAATGGATAGTATGTACGGGTAATAGAAATGAAGTCAATGATGATCCTTTTGAACTCTTGAAGAAGTGGAAGGTGGAAGATGAACTGAACATCGAATGCTGTGAAGCTCTTTGATTGAGGCTTGCAAATGACCGCTCGAGTAGTCTTGTTGATTGATTCCTGATCACTGCAAAACAGCTTTAATGCCCACAATCAGTGCCATTTTCAGGACCAGCATAGCACCCGCCGCCAGCAAAGGTGTCGCAACAATTTTTCTTGGCGACCAGAGCCATCGTCGATTGGCAATATCTCGATACTTGTGCAGAAAGGGCGTTGCCACGGCCGTCAGGGAAAGCTTGAGTACAAGAACGTGTAGTTTACCAAACACCACAGTGGTGTGTTGCCGTGCGGCTTGTAGGATTCCTTGTTGGGCCAGTAGTACCGACCACACGACTTGTTGGGTGGATCGGACGGACGCCAATGAAATGAGCAGGATATCCACCATCAGATAGGCCAAAAAGAGCGAGGGAAGCGTGCTCTTGACGGCGTTCCATTGTCGTTGACGAGTTTCTTGTCGTTCTACATCATCTTGCGACAACAAGGCAACATCCCGTTGTTGCTGGAATCCCTTGACCCATAAATTGGTGTTAACCATCCAGTCTCCCCCCGGCGCCGCAGTCTGTTTGAAGCGTGGTCCCCAGGCTCCAAAGTCCATACTGGCCGCTTTGGCGGCTTCCGTCTTTTTGATTTGTGCATATTGTTCTGGTGACATGCCCGAAGGGACGTAGGGGGTATTTTGGTCCGTGTTGAAACCAATGTAATTGTAGTTGGTGGATTCGTCACTGCTACCAGACAGCGCCTTCGACTTATCCCCGTCGACATCAAGTTTGGCAGCGGCGAGTTTGGGTATCCCAAGAGTACGGGGAAGTGGTTGGAAGCAGTTGATTTCCGTAAGTGCTCCCAAAATGAGCACAGTTGAGAGCAAGAGCTTTGTATGGTAGATAGTCATGGTGTAATGGTGTAGCCGGCTATTTTGGGAAAGATAAAGGAACAGAACAGTTTTGTTTTGATCTCGACGAAAGAACAGCTTTGCCATCAGACAGAAGAGGCGACATTGAGTCAGAACAACAGACAGCTCCATCCATCCTTTCTGTCGCTCTGCATTGGTTGTTGAAGTGATGAGGGCAGGTGCGCCACGTCATCCACGTATGACGTCATTTTCACCTTTTTCAAAAGATCCAGTTCCGTTATCCGTGACTGAGTTGCCACCAATGATTTCCCAATCTCATTCTTCACCTCAACCGAAGTTTCTTCACCTACCTGACAATCGAGGAGGTCCATTCGACCATGTCGGCTCCTTCTGCTGTAGACGACTATAACAATATCACCAACGATGGCGAAGAAGGAGAAGAGGAAGAAGAAACCACCGCTGTGGATTTCTTACAGTCCATGATGATGCAAGACGATGAACAGGATGAAGACGAACCAGCTTCCAGCGCCCTCTCAAGTACGCCATCAGCAGACCCTCAATACAATCCGAAAAAACCTCTCTGGTGGAAAAAGATTTCTGGAAGACCCACCAAGTCACAAAAACGATCCATAGAGGCCATGTCTCAATTTCGACTTCCAAGAGTAGATTATGGATCATTCTTGGATTGGGAGGAAATCTTTGCATCAACTACCCCCCAAGATAATACTAATAATGCAGGACGAGAAATCTGGTTGGAAATTGGATTCGGAACGGGTGACAATTTGCTTGCCTCGGCACACCAGCATCCGGACAGGTGTTTTGTGGGAGCCGAAGTGCACACGTCAGGGATTGGCAAACTCTCACAACGAATGCATCGGGCCATTCTGCAAAGTCAGCACTGGACGGGGTATACCGTCTTTACACCGGAACGGTCCAATCAACCACAAACACCAGAACAGCCTGATCCGGAAGAGGACGAAGAAATTGACAGCGACACGCCACTGCCAGACAGTACTATTAGCAATAATCTCTACTCCAATCTACGAATTTACGGTGGGGATGGTGTCAAATTGTTGCCCTACATTCCCACCAGTTCCCTATCCGCAGTTCTCATTACCTTTCCCGATCCCTTCCCCAAACAACGACAAATTCCCTATCGTGTGGTGCAAACGCAAACTCTGCTCGCACTACATCGAATCCTGAAGCATGCGGGTCGTCTGTTTGTTGCTACCGATCATGAAGGACACTCTCAATGGTGCCGTGAAAAGGTCCATCAAGTCAATACGAATGCAAGGCAACAAAAACAAGAGCAACAAGAGCAGCAGAACCAACTGTTTGTATCTGTAGAGGATTTTGATCGCACGGAATGGCTCCCAGTCATTAGCAAGTACGAGCAAAAGGGATGGAATGAGGGGAGAACGACTCATTTGAGTTGTTGGCAGGTAGTTAAGTAATTAGTACAGCGTAGAACTATTTAATAATCCAAAATGTGTGGTGAATAATCAATCTACATTGGCGAAGAGCGTAACGGATGATACAAGCTACTAGCAAGGGATTCAAAGCTTTTCCGAAGTGCGTATGGAGACGTCTTGAAAGAGCTTCAAACTGAACCGTGTGTTGTGCATAGCAAAAAATGGGCTTGGAATTCATTCCAGCTCTTGTCCTCCGGTTGGACGAAGAAGCAACTTTGGCCAAGCCAAGTCCTCCTCGTCTGTGCTTTTTGTGGTGTCAAGTCTTCCTTTGGTGGGAGCATTGGAACCTCCAAGCAACAAACCAGCGAGGCTGGTACTAAGGACCGACCGCGTCACGAAAACCGTTTTGAATTGCGAGCATTGTCCGAGGAAGCAGGGCCCAACGGGAGGGCAGCCCTCTCACTTTTTTCGCGCCTATTTCGCAGTTTCGGAAAGTAGGAAATCAACACAAAATACCAACAGCCGTCCACGCAACAGGTGGGTGTATCCTTCCCTTTAGCAATCCCTCTCCCTTCTTTGCTGCTTCAAATTTCAACCTTACTCTAATACACATGACAAGATGAGTTTGTTCAAGGGATCTCCGCTGCTGCTGCTGCTTGTTCTGCTATTTTTGTGTAACAATGGAATTCTTGTGACAGCCAAACAAGCTTCTCTTCATCGATCATTCTCAAGTCAGGGGATTCGTGGCCTGAAGAATCCTGTGTATCGTGGCTTGAAAAAGGACGACAGTGGCAAAGACAAGGACTCTTTCCAGAATGTCGAATCTGCCTTTGGAGACAAACAACAAAATGACGAGAAGGATAATGACAATGGGAAAGATGAAGACGAAGAATCGGAGGAGGATAATGACAAAGAGGAAGACGAAAAAGAGAAAGAGGACAATGTCAAAGAAGATAACAAAGATCAAGATGACAAAGGGGTCTCCAATGATCCAGAAGGGGTTCCTGCCATCAAATACGTCCTCCTACCCGAGTTTACAGTGGAACTGGGTGTCGATGCGTATTCTTCCAACCGACAAGAAGGGGGGGCTGCTCGCAACAACTACGACGCCATTGAGATGCTAATGGCCACCTACTTTGAAACTCTCTTGCCACGAGATTTGATGGGACCCAACTACCTTACGGCAGAAATGGAGGCTCGCATGTCCAAGAGTGTCGACTTTGGACAAGGCGCCTTGTTGAACTTCAAGATCAGAGGACAGGCTCAATATCTCGACGAACCAGTCCCATCCGAAGCTGAACTCAAAGACCGTCTCATTTGGTTCCTTTCTCGATGGCAAGGACAAGGACAGCTGGAACGATTCCTCAACGAAAACGGACTCTATGGATCCAAGATATCCAACATTTATGTCGATCAAGAGCAGGTCACATCCACGTCAGCCAACAGTGGATTCTTGTCGGGCAATCAAGATATTCCTGAGTTTGGCAGCGCCAATGGCCAAGAAGATGGCGGAGAAGGCGACGGAAAATCGAAGGCGGGGCTCGTTGTTGGATTGATTTTCTTCTTGCTGGCGTTTGCGGCAGTGGCATATGTCATGTACAAACACAGAGAAAGCCTCAAGGCAGAATGTGGTGTGTGCTACAAGTCAGCGCGGGAGAAATCCCAGCAGCTGCGGGATAAACACCGTCAGAGACAGGCTGAAAAGCGAGGGTGGAGAGACTTTGATGGTTCGCAGGGATCCAACGAGGCTCTGGAGGGCCAGGTCGACGGCACCAAGAAGCAACCATCTCAAAGCAGAACCCCAACCAGTGAGCCTCCTAAGCGAATCAAACTCGTCTCTTGGTTCCAGCAACAGACAAAGAGATTCAAGAAACAGAAAAGCCCTGAATACGACCAACCACCCATCATTGGACCTCCCAGACGCTTTAGTAAAAAAGTCCCACCATCAACCAGTGAACCTCCCCAGCGCTTCAATCTCTTCTCATGGTTCCAGCAAGAGCCTGAACTAAATAAGAACAACGAGATCCCTGACGATGTCCTACCGCAGATTCAAGTGGTGGTGGACAATGATCATGTCTTGAAACAGTCCACTGGGCGGGTTCCCTACCGAAGCCAGTCCTTGACCGAACAGTCCAAACGACAGTTTTCTGCCTCCACCGTCCCTCATGCCAACCGCAGACTGCCCCCTGAAAACACTATGCACACGCATGGACTTTCGGATGATGAAGAATCGCTCAACATGGAAGATCCCGTCGTTCGCTACGCTCCTCCCACTCGGTCTCAAGGAAAAGTGCATCGTGGCCAACACAACAAGTCCAAACACCGAGCAGTTGGCTCTCCATCCACGGTTGCTAGTACTCCCTCTCCTCCTCCCAAACCAGTACGAGCACCGTCGCCGCCCATTCCCGAAGACGATGTTTGCACAAATACCTTTGCCGACTGGGCCAACTTTTTGAATCCCTGCCTCATGCCCAATCTTGCCATGTTCCAAGAAGAGTCTCAAAAGCTGGATGACCTTGTGCAAGATGCTGGTACCAGAGGAAGCTTGTTTGAAGAGCAATCCTCTGTGATGGCCAGCGTAGGATCGCAACAGCAGCAGAACAAGTCAAGCAAGGAACCGCGATACTCATCCCGCGACAAAGCCCACCGGTACAACTATGGCAGCAGCCTCAGCGAATTTTAGGTTTTGTCTTTTTGCTTGATAGCTAGATTAGACATAAATGAATGTCATGTGTGTGCTTTTATTACGTACAATGTCATGTACTGTAGTCCCAAATGCTCCTGGCTACCGTAGCAGACAAGTGGAGGATGATACAATAAAATAGACTACTAGTACAAGCAGGGTGTGCTGAAGGCTGAAGTGCTGAACGATGAAACCAAAGAATGAAACTAGCTAGTAGACTACCGGTATGACATACCGTAGACTAGCTAAAGCGTCATTTTCAGCAAAACCTACATCAGAAATAAAATAAAATTGCAGTATCTTTCAATTTATTGCCTCCGTCCTGTTTCCTCGGATCCTTCAGTTGTCTTCTTCATTCTTCCAACAAACATTCATGATGGCTGATATTGAAATTGCCAACCCAAAAGACGACCTATCACAATTATTCTTTCTGCCCAAGGATCTTCCGAATCGACCCAGGGTTTTCTTTGTCGGCGATAAGAAAGATTCTTCTTCCAATGTGACCGACAGCTTTGTGGGTCCTCTTGAAGTGACTTCTTCTGGAGTGGCCCATGGGCTTGGTGTAGTGGCTAGACGTGACATTCAAGCAGGAGAATGCCTCTTTGTTACCCGTGCTGTGGTATCAGCAGATGTAAAGTTGGTCTTTGAGGAGTGGAAATCCAGATTCACAGACAACAATGCTACCAAGGGAGATAATAATATTGGTACACCTCAAACACTTTTGGAAGAAGTGACGGAGCAAGTCCTGGTCAAGGCAATGAGACAGAAAATCCAATCCCAAGACGACAGTGACAAAGCCATTGTACAAAGCTTCCTTTTGCAGCTATCAGAGGGCGAGGAAAGTACTGCTAGAAACATTCCAGTACCCACCGATCCATCGTCATTTGTACCAGCATTGGTAGCCAGACAATCGTTTTCGTCCACAACAGCAGCAAGTCCATTATTTAACATTGACACTGACATTTCAGACACCAAGCTCTTGGAGATTATCCGTCGGAATGCTTTTGGTCCAGACTTTGCGTCTTACCAATCCGTTGAGGCTCAGTGGGCACAAAGCCTGGATGATGGCACGGAAAGACCAAGTCCATCAAGATTGTTGGGATTGTATCCCTTGGCAGCCATGATCAATCACTCGTGTACACCAAACGCTGTGAGAGTTTTCGTTGATGGAGACTGGATGGTCGTTCACGCAAGTTCCAACATCCCAAAAGGCAAAGAAATTGGTTGGAGTTACCTACCTCCAATCTTATCTTATCCTAGCCGAAAGAAGCAGTTGGAAGAAAGACATGGTTTTGTATGCCACTGTGCACGGTGCATCAACGAAAAAGAGGCCTGCAGCACTCGGGATATCTTTGACTTGCCCGAATCTCTCAACCCCTTTCAAAAGAGTGGAAGCATCTTGGCAACCTCTGGCAAGGAAGCACGACAACAACTTACAAAGGATCTTTTAGCTTGGGAAGAACGGACCTTTGCCGCCAATGGCCTTTCCAATGAAACCCGTCGCTATTGGAAAATGGGTAATGCGTCACTCTATATTCACTACCTCAATGCGGTCCTCATGGATATACCACAAGATAATCCGGAGCAAGCAGCCAAAACAAGAGCCATCTGTCTCATGAAGGGAATGGATTTACACTTTTGCTTTGTGAGCTGTCATTATGCCTGCACGGAACACTTGTCCATCATGCACTTGTGCTACGAGTTGGTGGCTATTATGCATTCTCGATCTCCAGATCCCAGCAAGACGCTTCCCAAGGTTCAGTTCTGGACCGAGCAACTGAAACGAGCGCATCTGATACGGTATGGATCCTTGGGTAGCAACGTGGATCGTATTCGGGCTGTCATGAAGCACACACAAGTGGTGCTTCGGAACCATAACGGTCTGGACAAGGTCCCATACGACTTCATCTAGAGCTAGCTAGTAGAGCCAACTACCGGTAGGGCAACAGAAATATACTAGTACCTACACTTATCAGGTCAATACGAGGCAGCGTGTCTCTCAAAGGATTGACTCAAAAATATCCAATGCCTTGTTCATCTCTTCGAGCTCTGCGTTGAGTTGTCCGTACTCCTTCTCAAACTCTGGCGACTCTCGCATACACTCACTCAGAGTCTCGTCCGTCACGCTCCACAACGAATCTTGGATCGAGGACGACAGAGACCTAAATACCTGCCAGCAAATCATGGGGGTCCTGTCAACCACACGCTTCGTGGCAACACAGCCGTAAGCTTCCAACACTATCTCCATTTCGTCGGCCATGTGATCTTCTACGCTTTTCCGGCGGTTCCGCTCAAATACGCCATCGATGATTGTCTGTATGGCTTGTGTATCGTACACTGCTTGCTTACCCTGATCCAATTTCAAGGCCGATTCCAGTTCTCGTTTCAAAGTTCGATGTCTAGCTTCCCCAAGGTTTTGGAAAAGAGCTGAATCCTGAGTGTACGGGTGCGTTTCAATCGATAAATGTGTGTCGACTTGCTTTCGAGCTTCCTGCATCAGCTCTTCCGCAGCCACACGACACTGTCTCTCCAGGTACCGTCGCAAGGGAGGATAGCGGATTGTGCTTTTGGGGAGGTTGGATTCGATGCAGTCATTCACCGCTGCCATGAGGATGTCGCTGGTGGCGTCCAGTAGCTTTTTGCAATGAGGTCGCCAGTCATGCTCGACAAAGTCTTCAATAATGTTTTTGAAAATGTCAACCTGACGTGCCATCAGAAAGGAAACACTGTTAGAAGAAATGAAGGGTGCTACCCCACGCATTCATATTATTCACAAAGAGTCTTCGTGCTCACATTTAGAAAACAAGCCAGATCGTCCGTCCTATTCTCCACAATCTTCTCCTTTAGCCACGATGGGTCCGTTCGGATGTGGTCCAAGGGAATCCTCCGAAGGGAATCGAATATGTTGTTCTTGCGTGCAATGAAAATCTGGTTGCCATCGGACCAGACTTCATCTTCTTCGATTTGCTGTTGAGCCGTGTATCCTCTGTATTCAAACAGAATCGCTCTCCGCTTATCGTCCTGATCTGCATCCTCGTCACAATCAAGGCAATCAATACAGGCAAAGTCTTTGTCGAGGTGCACAACTTCTCCTCGAACTTCGCCATGGGGTGAAGTCACTCGAACATGGGCTCCTTCCACAATCGATCGAATCGTGTTGAGCGATCCTTGACGGATGCTTTTCGTAAATCCGGAGCAAGCCTCGTGGAGTTGGGCTGCCGCTGTGGATGTTTGGGAGGAGTTGTTGGTTGTCGTTTTGGAAGCAGTGGCACTTTTACCGTTGCTGCTCCTATGCTTCGATCTCCTTGTCGTCTTTGTTTCCGCCCCGGCCTTTTTGCCACTCAATGACGATTTCAATTGATTGGCAAAACGAGCACAGGTGTCTTGATAGAAGCGGCGCCGATCAGCAACAGTGGTCAAAATTTGATCCCCACCCATGGCCATCCGTTTTGCCTCCGCAGTTTGTTGCTTGTCTTTGATTTCTTGCAAAATGGTCGGCACTGAAGATTGAATGTGAAGAAGTAGAATGTCGCCCAATTTCCTCCTCAATTCACCCGTTCCAAACAGTGTTCGATCGGCAACATATTTCCATGGTTCTACGGTATCAAAATAATGAGTTTCCTCTTCCAAAGCCACGTGAATGGATGTATTCCGATCCAATGCAGCTTGCCCCCGCCCCTTGACCATGTGAAACTGATTACTGTCGTTCAATTTGATCTTATTTCCCATCAACAGTTCAAGAACATCGCCTTCTCCTCCTTGATCCACTAGATCTGGCTTGGTAATGACGGGAATCGTCCGAGAGGCGTTGGGGTCCACTTGTTGCGCCAACGACAAGATTTTTGAATTGTGAAAATCAACATTTGCGGGAAGGACAGCCAAAATGATGCAGCGGGGGTTTTGAATGTAGGTTTGCAATAGTTCTTGAATATCTTGCACCAGATCTTCGGCATCATCTTGTCCTCTGGATTGTACCCATCCTGGTAGGTCCATCAAGGTTAATGGATGATCCGAAGCAAGACCAAAGTTGGGTCCCTCCACAGACAAGGAAATTACATCTGAAGCTACCTGTACATCTTGGTTGGCCTGTTGCTGCAGAATGTGGTCCTGTGCTTCTCGGACAAACTGAGGAATGGAATCCCAAGTGTCTTCGGTAGCCATGCGGGGTTCAAATACAGCAGGCGATGCATCTTCGGTTGCTGGCTCTGGTAGACTGGACGTCTTCCACTGGATACCGACACGCGCCTGACGCTTTTCGGCACGACGAAGTTCCAAGAGAATGGGACAACGAGTGGTCAAGCTGTGATTGGAGGGAAGCTCGATCATGGCCAAGTTGCTCAATAAAGAACTCTTGCCAGAGGAAGTGTCGCCAAAGACGGCAATCATGGGAAGCTCGATACCCCATTGGGTGATATTCGTTGTGGTGGACAGCAAGTGCAGAAATTGCCTCAAGGCTGAATTGCCAATACTGGACGCAGTTTCCTTATCATCGTTCATTCCGTTGGTATTGCTCATGTCCGACTACTACTGTAGTACTGTACTGTGTTCTATTAGGAAGAAATGGGGTTTGTTGAAAGCCCTTTTGTCGTCCCAGAAAATTGTGGCGCCCCGCGGAAATCCAATGCCTCGGACGCAGATTAACGGTCGTCGATTGAGCCGACTGAGCTATCAGTCGATTGGATTCATTCGACGAAGGGCATGCTATCAAGGACGAAGTTCTCGGAGACCTCTCTTCACAAAGTTCAATACCAGTGCCAACCTAACATGTAGCTAGCACTCTTAGCGATACACAGTGTAGTAGAAGATGACCCATCCTTTATGCCGTTCCAGCACAGACTGAAGCCAGTGACTGCTATTATGATAAGGGGAGGAGTGACACATCTAGATACCGGTACCATTGGTTCTGATGCCAGCATTGCTGCTGTGGCAACCGTTGTCCAACTTTGCATGAGTGCATCCAGAAAGACAAGGCCACAGCTGCACTATGACGTGTGCAGAAGTCGGGGAAACCTGCAAGCAGGGCCTATGGAAGCTGTGGATAATCCTAAAAAGTTGGAGGCATGGTAGTACCTTCTACATGTACTTTGAACCGTAGGATCTATTTGGGAGCTTTCGATCCATAGAGGTGTGCTTCATTCTCAAAGGGCTTGCTTGCACTTCTTGTAGTATTTGCGTGCATCGTCCAAGCGAAATGTCAACCAATGAACGACTCGACTCACCGTGGACCTTTGTGCTGGTGTGTAGCATGCAACTATATGCAGCTCCCATGATTTGAATCATCACTGGGGAAGGAGGATGGAGATCTATGGGATGAACCGTGCGAGGATACGCACGATCAGGAATTTTGGCGTAACTAGCATGCTGGTACCAACCAAACATGTTTGCAAAGTTGTTTGAGTGGATCACTAAGCGAATTGTGCACCAATGTTAGATCCCTTTCTTTTTCTTTGTTGTTGTGAACTCATCTTCTCTTATGTCTTCCACATTGCCCTCATTGGATAGCTGGTTGATGGCTGCCTTGATGATGAGGACCAGCCAAAATGTCATGAGCAATTCCAGCACTATCAGCATGGATTTCAGGATGAAAGCAGCAGTGGCCGGAATCTCAGGATAGTCGTTGAAGTCGTACTGGAAAACGACATACACAACACAGCTGAACATGAGGTTTCGAGTCAAAAAGAATGACACGGCAAAGAGCTCAAATAGGCGGTCCGCCAACCACTGGTAGATGTCGGTAGGTTTGCGAGAGAGATACACCAGTGCCTTGGCAATCAACATAAATGGATCCGTCCAGTCAAAAAAGAACATGATGACTCCACCGACGCGTGTGAGTCCTACATGCCCTGAGAGAAGTACGAGCGCCACTGTGGCAACATGATGAATTGCATAGGCAAGAGTGTCCTTCAAGCGAGTGGGAGAGGAAGGGGGGCGCAGAAGCAAAGCTGAGGAGGCATAACCTAAACAATGATTTGCAGTATGCATCCTGTAGACTTACACTCCTCTTGTTTTCGTAGTACAGCGACAACATATCTGATATATACCTCGCAGCATAGAGCAGATAGTAGAACTTGAAGTCGGGTTCAATGGAAGAGAGGGCCGTGGGATCTCCCCATGCCTCCGTGGACCAAAGCCACTCTTTCTGGCTCAAGATGCGCCACACAAATATGGACGACAGAATATGAAAGGACGCCGCATTTACCGACTGGCTAAAGTTTTCAATCTTTCGCTTGGTTGTTGCGTCGCCACAGTTGGATGAAACTCCTAAACGCCATCTCGCAAATGGTTCCCAGACGAGCCATCGAGAAAACCACGAGCAGCAATGAACCACAAGGAACAAGTACAACAACACTGCTCAACGATCGAAAGTTGGGGTAAATTGTGAGAACCTTGATAGAGCCATACCGTACGGTACAAACAGATTAGTTAAAATCTTACCAATCCAATCCAAGCCTGCACATGGGTGATCATGAGAGGAGGCCAAAAAGAATTCGGTTGCCGTGGCAAGCTCTCCACCATTCGGTACATGTATCTTGAAGCATTGGGCCGGCTGTGGAACAATTTCGGTACTTTTCAGTGTCTGCCCCAGGAAGACTGTATTGTGGAAGACTTCCCAGAGGCTTTGCGTGTATTGCCAGCCATTGTCCAACATGGCATTGTCCAACATGTTCTTTCCTCTTTCAGTTGCATATACCTGATTGCGTCAAACATGTGTGGTCTCAGTTTGACACGGAGTCAAATCTTGCGTTTAGTCAAACTCAATAATGCACGCCCAGCGCGCGAATATTATTTGATAATTTACGTCCGGTCAAAAGACTAAGAGATTTACAGGACGTGTCACATGCCACATCATCGAACCTTCCTTTCGCGCCCACTCTAGGCCAAAAGCGAGCAAGTGCTAGTAGCTATCGACTGAAAAAGTGCTCATCGTGGACCTAGTGCACTAGCAAGTGGCAATGCTACCAGTACTAAGCAAAGCACACCAAACGCACCAGTCAAACACCACAAACACCACAAGCAACCACCACCACAACAACAACAAGCACCAAGCAACCACTCCTTTCAAGTATGCTAACCAGTCGCCTCATTGCCAACAGAGTTGGTTCTCCTGGTAGAGTGCAAACTTCTCCTGGAGGCACAACTAGAAGAACAAGAGGACCAAGACCAAGGGAACCAAGGAATGATCTGAACAGGAATCTGAGGAAGAAAGTGTTGGAGATCAGGGAGTCAGACAGAAACACAGGCACCCACAAGGCCCACAATCCCAAAGCCTTGGAGTACATCCAGTACTGCGAGCATGTCTGTGATGGTGATGATCCCTACAAGTACATTCTAGTGCCTGACAGAGTGTACAACTTCATGTGGTACCAAAGCTTCAGGGAGCAGAAGCCAAAGGGTTTGACAAAAGAGAAGAGGGCAATCCCTGCAGACCAGAGAATCTACTTTGATACAGAAGACTATGACACACTGATGGACAAGTTCAAGAAGAGAGAAGATGCTGATGCAAACATGCCCAATCCACAAAATCCTATTGGAATTCAATCTTTCAACCAGTACCAACAAGTCATCAAGAAAATTTATGATGTGCAGGTAGCTCTCACCAAGAACATAGCTCTTCCACAAGCAATGCAGGTGCAATGGGATTATGTATGGATCAAGGATGACATGAAGCCATTGCGCAAGTGGGTGATTGAAAGGAAGCCCAAGAAAGACAAGGAAAACTACAAAGAAAAAGTTAATGGAGAGTTTTCTCCTTACAGTGTTGTTGAGCACTATGATCAAATGGAAGAGCATCTATTCACCAAGAGCCAACATGCAAGAGGATACAGGTCGGTCAACAAGGGTCTCCGTCATCGCTTTTGCCTCACATATTTGACATCCGGTGTGCTCCGGTCTGAAAGTCTCCATCGTGCCGAGTTGAGTGATTTCCTTGGCATCAACCTTCCCAAGGCACCCAATGATGTACATCGGCCTTTTTTGATGGTGCACCAGATTCCTATTGGCAAAACAGCAACTCAGGGCGGGAGACAGTATGGGAGGTCCACAAGACATAAAGACGTTCGGGCTTGTGCAGTCGGCAGTCTTGCTTTTTATTTGCAGCATCGGTTTTTTTGTACAGGAAAGCTGGAGAGCTACACTACAGAAGATTGGCTGAAGAACAGCGAGTGGTTCGACATTAAGCTGCTCATTGATGTTGGTTCTCCTAGCAATCACAAGAAAGAGATGCGAAATGATAGGTACGTTCTGTCGTTTAAGTGTATGCAGCATTGGCAATGGACCGCTGCTAACCACCGTCTCAGCTATGCTAAAGATATAGAAGCCATGTTGAAGGCACTTGGTCTCGATTGCAGCAAAGTCTTACACCTTGGCCGTAATCTGGGTGCAAAGTATCTGGAGATGGGAATGACGGATGCAGAATTGATTAGGCAAATGGGGCAATGGGCAGCTGGTGTTTTTGACACGTCTTACAGCACTAAGCTACCCATGGAAGCAATTAGAGCATTGGCCGGATTCTTTGGTGGAAAAGACAGCGCCTATTTCCTGTCAAGAAGTACTGTACAGCCAAAGAAAGAGCTCCTTGTGCAAACGCCTATTGGCCGATGGGTATCTGCGGCTTATGAAGCTGTTTGCGCTGCTGACAAGAAGAATGAGCATCCTCCTGTACGTCTCTTCCTGAAGTTTCTCATGGACTTAAATGAAGTCTTCCTACAAGATGCAGCGGCTATGCTAATCCTTCATCCAGAACGGAAAGACCATCCTATCTTTACTGATCTGGACTGCTTTCTTGGAGCGGAATTTAAGGTGAGTGCGTGATTGCTTTTTCTATTATCTTAATCAGTCTATCTAACATGGACTCTCCCTTCTTCAGGCTTTCCAAGAGGAGATGCGAGTGGCCCTTGAAACGGCACAAGATCCTGCCGATGCTGACTTGCAGCGTGTGCTACCGGGAGTGCACCAGTGGCACTCAGCAAACAATGCAGAAGTTAGACAAGTGAGCAGGAAGCTCGACTCGTTTGCTGAGGTTTTGACGGAGGGAATCAACAAGCTTATTGCCTTTACCCAGACCAATGAGCGGCGACAACAGCACCGTGACGAGCGACTTGCACAGTTTTTGGAGAGGGGAGCTGAGGCTTTAAGGAACCGGGAAGAAGAAGATTTTACAGAGCTCCTACAAGGTGCCGCTACAGCCGGTCTCACTGACACGACAATTAACAAACCACCTTCCCCTTCGCAGTTGGAGGACGATTTAGAGGCAAGTGGATTTGTTGCTCCCATTGGTGATCCTATGGTGGTGGATAATGGGACTTACGAGTACGAAGACAACGGGCAGATGGAAGCAGAAGCAGCAGCTGGCGCATTGCTTCAAGTTGGTGCAACGAGAGTGGCAACCGAACAATACACAGCAAAAGAGCTTCAACTTGGTGCCCTAATCGGTCTCACCAAGCCAAATAAGTCTTTTTTCATGCGACCGAAGCATCAGACATTGTCAGCAATGCTGGATGAATGGATCGGCAGAGCTGATTTTCAAGATGAGTTAGGCGGTGTGGAAGGACGAGAGCAGCAGTGGAAAAACAAATGGCGGTTGCACTGGTCAGCTGCTCAATCGGCACACTACTCAAGGACGAAAGCTATCATCACTGGCATTCGGGCCTACGGCAAGCTCCACTCCATGTCTGAGGATGATGCATGCGCTGCTCTACAAGACACCTACAAGAAGCAATGCAAGTGCTATGTCTCTAAAATGAAAGACTACATGCAGGAGAACAATCTAACAGAGAAGAAAGCAAGGCGTGGACGTTTGAAAACAATGGAGAAACAGTAGCATTTTTAAATAAATAGAGTACTATTTTATTGTTACTGGCTACTCTAATGATCGTCGTCCAGTTCGTCTAGAAACCTCATAAGCGTGGTGCTGATTTCACTGGTGTGTGCACTACGCTAAAAGCTAATGTAAAGATCTTTCGAGTGTTTTGAGTTTGAGAGAATGAAAGTTATGAGAGAGATTAGAAAGCTTTTTCTACCTTGGTTCCTTGCATATGAATTTGCATGCGAACCGGACTAGATGATTAATACACGAGTCAATAGTAAGAGAGGTGTACAGGTATGTTTCCTCCAACAACGGCGGCACAGTCTATTAACCAACTTGGAAATTAGGTATTATACACCCATAAAGCCTGATCCCTTGTAGGATTGCCATCGTGCGACGACACATGTCTACATCCAATCTCATGAGGAGTGCCCCGAACTTTAAATCATATGTCTTTCCTGCTCCCGCTGGTCGTGCCTTCTGTGACCTTGTCAGGGGCAGCGAATGCAATACACGGTCTTAGCCTTATTCGCGACTGTATCCTAGATAGGGTTTGATTCGACTCATGACTGAGTCCTCGTGAATAGTCATTGAGACAGGGTTCTCAATCCGCGCTAGTCATACTAGGTTGACTGTGAAAAATCCTTAGATATTAGCCGCGTATAGCTTCCACGTCTAGATCCAGGCTAGAAACCTTCCACCAGTTCCGTTTTGGTTCGTGTAGTGAGTAGGATTACTACCCACAACCTACTCTATACACTTTATCAGTCTCCCGCGGGAAGTACAGATCTACGATCCCTTGATGATGATCTTCTTCTCGTTGATTAGATTTTTCAT
>CAICTM010002228.1:0-16902 GCA_903772945.1 Seminavis robusta
GGCCTCCGTAGTATTTCTCAGGTCAACTCAAATCTATCCTTGTGGAATATGAAATGGAGACTATTAAGCCACGTACTTTTTATGTAAAGGAGAAAGACTACACTTTCAGCAACAGATGGTTTTATGACGGAGAAGCTGTACACACCAAGATGAAGGGTAAGCAGTTCCCGAATATCAGCAATTCTGCGACAAATGGACACAAACTGAACAGAAGAATACTGCAGTGTGGTAATGGTACATTCATGGCGATACTGTCAAAACTGGCTTACGTGGTGTTATCAAGGGTGCGAACCATGAAGTGGTTTGTTTCTTATTGAAGAGCTGGATTGGGATCCAAAAAACTTTGCCATGCCACAACGAATGGAGACATGGCTTGCAAGATTAAGGATACTATTGGGTCTCTCTGTCCTAGGAGAAGTAATACGATGAAATGTTCCAAGCGAGAAGACGGGTTCTTGTTATAAGTAAAACGGTAGGGATATAGGTAAATTAATCTGTATATAAAACTTTTATTACTACAACTACCTTTCTGAGATTCGCATGCACCTCGTACGTCATTCAATGTCAGTCATTGAAAAAAATCAAGCGTCCAACTCAAATCACAGGCGACCCCGAAAATTAGGAGCCAACTTTTAAATGTGAAGAACGCAAGGCGACTTTCATGTGCATGTACATGCGTTGACTGTATCCCGTCAATACAATACTAGTCGAATACGTAGACTTCTACAGGGCCTTCTAAGTAATGCGCGCCGGGTATAATTCAAACCTCTGCCCCCATCGGTACCATTACCCCTAAAGCAAATCGTCTCCAGGAGACGAAATAACAAAAGAGCTGATTGGATTGTCTGTTGACGTTGCCTTCAAGAAAGGATCCATCAAGTTCCGATTCCAAGAATTCAGCAGAGGCGAAAAAGGTGCAAACTGACGTCAGTCGTGACTGACGGTACCTCGTGACTTCTTTTTAAAAAAGGAAATTGAGAAATGCTTGGTTATTTTTTAAAATTAAAAACCTTTGGGTCTTCAATCCTGCGACCAGGATCCATCAGATTCGTGCATGAATCGAACGAATCGAATCTCAATCGAATCACTGCAATATATTTTGTTGGTGTCCTGATGGCCTTGATGGTGTCTTTGGATGCCCCACTGGTCCCTATGCATAGCTAGGATAGCTGCATGCAAGTCTTGATGATCTAATTAGGAGCCGTGGGGCAGTGAGAGAAGAAGTAAGTTACCTAATGTAAGCAGGACTCCGCCATAGTCTTGTCATTGGTGGCCATTCCTGGATGAAAAGTCGTTAGTCTTCGCAGTGCGAGCGACTACTGCGCGGGAGCTCTATAAACAACTCACTCTTACCACCAAAGACACAAAGCCATGATCTTCTGGGCTCAGCTGGATCGCACGCCAACTTTTCCTCGTCTTCTGTGATGAAGAATTCGCCAAGACGACGTTTCGTGCTCTTATTTGAATCTGGCATGACGCACTTGAGGGGATGCTGAACCGATCCATCTGTGGTGTGGAAGAGCATGGGCTCGGTGACAATGAGTTTCCACTGTTGTCCGAACATCTCATCATTCTGCAGCACCGTGCTGTAGTCCCTGCTGGCCAGCGGAGGCCGTCGGGATACGAACCCTTGAGCCCAGCACTGCCCTTGAAGGCCGAATTCTTGGCCGCCTTGACGTGCACGGTCACAGAGGATTTGTAGCGCTCCAAAAGCACACCATTGCCAGACCTAAATCTACACGGAAGAGATGCTGGTGCTCGTTGATCTTTTGGTAGACAGGAACCAGAAGATAGCTTTGTCTTCTTGAGGTTCTCCAGTCTGGCCGTTGAGCCAATGCTGGACCACACTACAGCTGTACCAGCCACCACCGGACGACAACTCGAGCGTGTCGTCGCCAAGACGAATAACAGCTGCACCAATGTAGGACTACCTGTACGGTACCCAGCCGACCGCCACCTACCGTACCAGTCGGATATTGCACCGCCGCAGAGCACTCTTTGTGTTGCAGCTCCCACACTTACTTGCGCGGGAACCAGTCGTGGTTCTCGCTGGAGTGTCAAACTGTGACTTTTCACTGTTCACTGGTGTCGCCGGAGCTCATGATGATCGATCAGCTCTCTGCCCGGGCCCTCTCAATCGATGGGTGACTGTACATTGATATCTGGACTGATTGACAATGGACTACATCGCAACGCTGCCATAAAACAGAAAGCCACCAACTAAGAAAACCTACTTGGCTAAAACAAACCCTTCGGTACAACCAGCTCTACCAGAAAGCGCAGCATCGACCAAATTCATCATGTTCAGGCATTCGTCTTCCCTTTCTCGGCTTTTCTTCTTTCTCTTGGCAGCGGTCGCGTCTGCCACCAATAGCATGAGCCACAATGCAGCCAATAGTCCCAGCAGCCCCAATGGACCGTCTTTGGACTACATGTACAGACCCATCACAACCAGCGAAATCCCCATGGCTTGTTTCAACGAACACTACGAGCTCAACTTGGTCGTCTTTCAGGAGCGCCTTTTCTTTGCTGCTTTACCTCTCGCCACTTCGAGTTGTCCTCCCATTGTGACCTTGGCTGGCTTTCGCCACACTGACCATGCCACATATCTGGGTACCATTGTTGGGGTCGAGCTCGTGCGAAGCACAGGGACATTTATAGGATTCCAGGACTTGCATTCGTTACGAATCGCCTACACCAATGCGTTGGCTACCACTCACCCAGTAATGCACGGGCAGTTGACGGAAGAGGGTAACTGCACCATCTTTGTCTTCAGCCTGTTGCATCATCTTGGATACGAAGTTACCCGGGAAATTGCAGAATTGGTTGTGATGGCCCTCCTACCTGAAGCCCACACCTTGATGATTGCTCGAGCACACCAGCAACACGATGGCAGCGGCAATGATGGAGGCAGAAAGATCCTCCGTCGCGGTCTGCGTGCCTTGACCGAGGAAGCAGAAACCAACAATGTTACCCATGAGTTGGTGGTACAGGTGGTCAGACACAATGTGCATAGCTGTTCCGCTGTTTGAAGTGGATACCATAATGTTAGAACAACGTAGCTCATTGACGGTTTCTTGATAGTTTTTAATGGGGGGTGAACCAAATGCTTTGCACCTACAAGTGCAGTACGGTACTAGTATCCTCAACTTTCAAGATAGCATCCACATACCAATTTTTTTAATGAATGCCCATTTGAAACATAGCCGGCTGGCTGGAGATAGAGCAAGAAGGACACACAACATACATCGTCTTGCAGGTCGTCCTTGTACCTTTATTACGGGACTAGCTAGTACTGGTACCATACCTGTGTGGCAGTACGATTATCGGTAGGGTTAGTCAACAATAGTACGTCAGCAGCCTACGGTACCAAACGGCATCAACAAAGTCCAAAGAGGACAGAAGAAGGACAATGATCGATGATTGGTGGAAAGCAACGTCGAATAAGTTGACCTCAGCCCCAGCTTACCTCTCCGTATCAAATATAATATATCGCTCTTCCTCTGACAAAACAGTTAGCTACAATACAGTTCGTTGAGAGCCATGGATGAAGATAGCAATATCCGGGAAGAAATTGGGATTGGACAAGGCGATGGTGTGCAAGACGATGCGGCCACGAACCAACAAGCGGCGGCCGCTGTGGAAGCTCCCCCTGGAGCCCAAGTGGAGATGATCAATGCCTCCGAATCCATTAATAATAACAATGGCATGGCTACAGTGCAAAATCGCTCTCCTTCCATGCGATCGTCGGCTGCGTCCAATAGTAATACTGTGGGTTTGTCGAATGCTTCGCATCAATCCATGTTGCGACAGCTGGCACATTCACCCACTGGCATGGCACGACCCGCCATTCCCAATCGTAACAATGCCATGATGCCTGGAGGAGGAGTGGCTCATCAGGAAGCTCTTCGTCAAGCCCAACAACAGCCCATGCAACAACAGCAACAGCCACCACAACGGCAGCAGATTCATGTACCGGTAGCAGCTCCTGCTGCAGCAGCTCCCAACAACAACAACATTAATGCTGGTGACAATGCGGTTCCAGAACGCGCTACGGAAACAGAGGCAGTCTATCATCCCTGTTCTTCCTCGGGAAGTGCCAGTAGTGGATGGTCTGTCGTGGAGACTTCGCAAGGTGGAGCCGGAGGCGCGCCTCCGTCTGCTCGTTCTCTCCACGCGGCGGCCCTATTGAATGGCATCATGTATGTCTTTGGAGGTATGTAGGTCGTTCCCTTTGATTCTATTGGGATGTCCACGGAAATGAAATGAATGGACACATGGGTTCTTATTATTTCAATTCTCTCTTTCCAGGGTACGATGGCAGTGTCCGTGTCAACACATTCCATGCCTTTTCGTTTGCTGAAAAACGATGGTCGCCAGTGCTTCCTTCGGCAAACTCTGCCGGTCCACCTTCTCCCCGTGATCGTCATGTAGCCGTCTCCTTTGGGAATTCCTTTTATGTGCATGGAGGTAAGTTAGTTTGGGAAATACTGAAGATCAATTTAAAGTTGAGCTTTTTGGCTTGTTCATCCATCTGACATCACTTTGTCATTGTATTTGTTTGGTTAGGATTTGATGGAACTAGCCGAGTGGCTGATTTGTGGGCATTTGACTTCTCGTCGATGACTTGGAGGGAGATTGTTCCATTGCATGGAAGGCCACCCTCGCCACGGCATTCTCATGCCGCAGTGGTATACGGGAGTTCCATGTATGTCTTTGGTACGGACGTTGGAACATACATACGGTATTTGAGAGTAAAGGAAAGTGTTGTCTTCAAGAGTTCCTCACATACATGCTCTGTTTGTTCTGCATTATCTACCAGGCGGGTACGATGGTTCGTACAAGTAAGTCAAGATCTGTGTTTCATCGATGCATGTATGTCTGCTTTGTTCTTTTCCCTGATGAACAAACACGATGCTAAATTTTGGATAGGTCGGACCTGAACGAGTATGACTTTACAGAATCACGCTGGAGTGTCGTTCCAGCCGCAGGCAGACGACCCCGTGCTCGGTACCGTGCGACCTGTGTCGTCTTTCGCAACACAATGATCTCTTATGGTGGTCATGACGGAACCAGGCATTTGTCGGATGCGCATTTGTTTGACTTTGACACACGCACATGGTCAACGTTGGTGACAGAAGGAACGCCGCCCATTCCAAGGGATTCACATGTGAGTGTGGTACACCGAAGCAGCATGTATTGCTTTGGTGGTAGCAGTGGATCTGCCATGAATGATCTGCACGAATTGCAGCTCCCGTCCAGTCCCTCGGCTCCCGCCAAATGGTATGTCGTTTGCTTGTTATAGTACCTTCCTCCTTCGTGAGTTTGAGCAGAGAAAACCTCCTGAAGTTCCATTTCTTAACCTTTCATAGGCGCCCGGTGAAGATTTCGGGGGTGGATCAACCACGACATCGATTCTGTCACGTTGCAGTGAGCCACAATGAATCTATGTTTGTCTTTGGTACGTGACGTTGCCTTGCAGCTCACTTTGTCCACGGCGACAAGAAGGATCATCTAGCTCTTACCGTGCCTTTGAATTCGTCGAGTAGGCGGTTATGACGGATCAGAGCGATTAAACGATTTCATCAGGTGAGTTGTATCAGCAACAGCTAGTTCTGGCCACAGAACAACAACGTCCTGACTCGTAGCTCGTTTGCTCTGCCTGCCGTGGTTTCGTGTTGTGTTGTGTGACGCAGATTTGACTTTGCTGTCTACGACTTGAGCTTTGAGGTTCCCAACTCCACCATCATTTCAGACTTTAGAGACCTGATCAACAATGAGACCCTCTCCGATGTCACTTTCTTAGTTGAGGAACAACCCGTCTATGCTCACAAGCTAATGCTGATGTGATCAGCCTACTTTAAGGCGTTGATTCTCGGTGAAATGAGGGAATCTCGCCTTTCAACAATTCGCATCGAACAAGTATCGCATCACATATTTTTATCAATTCTGGAATATCTGTACACGGATCAAGTTCAGATCCCTTTTGATTGTGCCATGGAGCTCTTTGAAGCAGCAGATCTCTTCTGCATCCCACGTTTAAAGACAATGTGCGAGAAACGAATGCTCCAGTCAATTGCTGTGGAAAACGCCGCTGCGATATTCCATGCAGCTGACATGCATTCAGCGCAGGCACTGCGTCAAAAGGCAAAGAAGTACATCCTCTCTCACTTTGAAGAGATTTCGAAGACGTCCTGCTTTGAAGAAATGGGAAGAAGCAATATTGAGCTTGTATTTGAGCTACTCCAGAGCCGTTAGGTACGGACGGTACAAATCCTGTACGGTTTGGCTTTAGTTAAACACTGTATTTAGTATCCCAAACTGGCGGTGTGGGCAATGGACGGATGGTTTGCTTTTTCTTTGAATTCATCCGTCTTCCACTGTCTGCTTTCTGGAGGTAGTCTAGGTATGTTGCAGAAAGCTATCTTAAAGCTCTAGCTGGCTAATTGTCATTGTCAATGTTGCCAGTTCTGCCCTGCTGTTCTGCCACTGACAACCGCTCTGCTTTGACTTGCTCCAGAAATCTGTCATGCCCATGTCCCAATATCGCATAGACAAAGGCATGTAAGACAAACAGAGCTGCCACTACCACTCCAATGCTCCAAAACATCACATAGGGTCCAAATCGGTCCATGACCAAGCCTGCAAACACAGGTCCCAGACCACCGCCCACACAGGACAATGCTGTGGAAAGGAGCGTCTGCACTGTGGTAGACCATTCTTTTGGAGCCACAACTGCTGCGTAGTCAATGGAGGAAATCCACATGCAGGCAAAGGTAATGCCATGAGAAAATTCCAAAACCAGTACCCATTGTGATGTTGAGGGTGTTAGGAATGTATACCCAATGACGCGAGTGGAGTAGGCTAGCATGGACAGGAGGAAGAGAACGTCATGCCCCAGCTTGGATAGCAAATAGTCACTAAAGTGGAAAATGGGAAGTTCGAGTAGAACAGTCACTCCCACTGTGTACCCACATAGCTCTGTGGATGCCTCAAGTTCATTTTGTAGGAATACAAAGAGGAAAGAATCCACAATCATCATACCAGCCCCAATTATAGCTACCTCAGCGAGCCACAAACAAACTGGCAAGCGTAGAATAGCCCTCCGTAACTCAGAAATAGGAGGATGATTGGAAGATGAATGAACAATTCTATTGCCTTCTTCCTCTGTTTGCTCCTGTTGATTGTTGTTGTTAAGCCGATCGTAGAGCTGTTGCTCTGATTTGGATCTGGTGGGCAATCCAAAAATAATGGCAGCAAGCATCAGCAGCATCATTGTGCCAAAGAGAACAAAGTTCCAATGGAATCCCAAGTGATCAGTGATCCATCCCATTACAACAGCACCCAATCCCCAACTGACTGCTGTCCACAATCGAATGCTGCCATACATGCCACGATGGGCCTCTCCCAAAAAGTCCAATGTATGTGCATCCAGGACGCCACCGGAATTAAAACAGGAAATGGCAGCCACACAACACAGAATGGGCCAGAATCCCTTCCAGAGTGGTAGAGACAAGAGAAACACAGTACAGCAAGTTTTGCAAATGACAAAGACAGTTTTTCGAGACTGCATGTAGTCGGCAATGTATCCCCAAACTGGTTGGAAAACCAGTCTGAGGACAGGTGCCACACCCTGTAGGACTCCAATTTGACCAGCACTCAGGTGCTTGATTCGGTTATAATAGATGATTCCAAAACGACCCCATGAAGAGGAAGATAGGCCACTCAGGAAGTACAAGATGCGATAAAAGAGCAGACCTCGGAAGCTCGGTGGCGGTACCTGTGGTAGCTGATCATCTTCTGGTGCATTACCATCTTGCTCTGACAGCAGGGGCTCGCATAGTTGCTGATTCTGCACTGCTGCCTCAACTGACGACACTGCTTGGCCATCAGAGCCATTCTGGGGATGCTGATCGGATACTATTGGGTCTACACTCATCATGCTGGCTACCGTACGGTATGTTTCTATCTCTGCGAACAGTGCCCTCACTATAGTGTGGCCGTGCGGCTGGCGGTTGCTCCGATCTACGATTGTGATCCGATCTACGATTGTGATCCTTCGCTCCAATTATTAAAAATCGAATCGATCGAATTTCTGCCGAATCGATCGATTCGATCATCTTTTACCAGTCGCGAACAGGTCTCATCACTCTACAACGACACGTGGAAGTCTGACCCTGACAAGTTCCACGAGGCCACCACACGAACCATCAACAACACACAACAAACCCAACACACACACCAGAGCAAGCTGAAGCCAGACACTCCGTTTCTACTACGTATTCCTTTTTTAGGTTTTGAAGCCTTGTTGCCATCGTTTTGCTGCAGTAGACGCTGGGATTCCTAGCTCATTCTTGATCTACAGCTCAGATTTATAACGTTTGGAAACCATGAGATTTCACAAGTCTGCAATGGCGCTGGTGGCCGCCATGAGCCTCTCTGTGGAAGTGTCATCGACAGCTTCCCCTATCGGAGGGGGCACAGGACCTGCATATTCCTATTCTCAGCAGCAACAACAATGGTATGGCCAGCAAGGTCAGTATGGTGAGCCTCAGCAGGTGCAAATGCAGGAACCAGAACAACAACAGCAGGCGACAACCACACAGGAACCAGAACCACTCAGTACCGGTAGCGAAGACAGCCGAGAGAATCTTCCGCCACTTCCACCAGGATGGTCCGAACATCTAGATCCTGCTTCAGGACAGTACTATTATTACAATTCAGCCGATGGAACCACCACCTGGGATCGGCCCTCTCCACCCCCAACCGAAGAGACGAAGGAAGAAACACCACAAGTACCGGAACAACCACCGGAAAGTACTGATCCGAGCTATCAAGATCCTTCTGCTTCAGCAGCAGTGAATGAGCCAGCGGAGAATCCAACTGAATCAGCCGACCAGTCCAATGTGGATATGGCCTCGTCGTTTCACAAGGAACCCGAACAGGCCAACAACCCCACTGCTGGTGAAGGACTACAACAGCAACAACCACCTCAGGGATCTTGGCAGCAGGGTCAAGGGTGGGGCACGCCACCGCCCAATCAGGAGCCCGTGAGTGGAAAGCCTCCAGAAAGTCACCAGCAGCAACAACAACAGCAGCAGCAAATGCCCTCCCCTGGCTGGGGCATGCCAAGCAACCAGCAGCCACCCAAGCAAGTGACGGAGGACAGACAACAACCACATCAACAGGAACAGAACCAGCAACCTCGTCCTGCAACGAATCTGCAACAACCCCAAGGATGGGGCATGCCACCAAGGTCCGAAGATAACAAACCAGCGAATCCTCAAAGTGGAGGTCCTCCTCGAACGGGAGCGTGGGGCATGCCCGCACCTGGCCAGAATGCTCCGCCAAGGTCGCAGCAAGGAATGCCCCCCAACCAGCGGGGAGCTCCTCCACAGAGTCAGGGTGGTCCACCTCGTCCTGGTCAAAGCAACATGCCACCTCAGATGCGCCAAAATGTGCCTAGGCCACAACAACCAAACCAGCAGCAACCAGGTGGAACACGAGGACCTCCTCCACAGCAGCAGCAACCACCACGCCAGGGCAATCCCCAACAACAGCAGCAGGGCAGCCCTCAACGACAATATCCCCCAGCTGGCCAACATCCCTACGGCGACCAATACGGTGCCTACGGACAATATCCCGCCGGTCAATACAGACCACCACCGGGACAGCAGCAACAACAAGGTGGATATCCTCGCCCCCCACAAGGCCAAATGACGACCCAGCCCGACGGTGCTGTCGGCGAGGCATTGGGAGGAGCCTGGAAGAGTCTATTGGGTTTTGGAAGCAAGACAGCTGAGACTGTGGCACAAGCACGCGAAACCGTGGCCACAAAGGCGGCCGAGGCGTCTCAGACACTTTCCACTACCAGCTCCAGTAAGTATTTCCGATTGTTTGACTGCTTATACAAGGCCTGCCTGGTAGCGCCGTGCGATTGTGGATATTCATCTGACACTATACCCCCCCCCCTACTCATTGCCTATCTTTTGCACTTCAGGTTGGCTTGACATTGCCAAGAACTCTGTGGGTTCCTTTTTTGAAGGCGGGAATGACGCCAACAAGCCAGGTGGATACTCTCTGTCGGGTGCACAACCACCGCCCCAAGGAGCGTCTGGGCCTCCCGGCAGTGGTCCTCCCCCAGGATACCGTGGTTACCCACCTCAGGGCGGGTATCCGCCAAGAGGGTACCCACAACCTGGTCAGCAACCACCACGACCCCAGGGCCAGCAGCCACCTCCTGGGTATCCTCAACAACGACCTCCACAAGGTTATCAGCCTCGTCGTGATCAGGCCTACCCTCAACCAGGGCAGCAGCAACAACAGCAGCAGCAACGAGGCCAGCAACAGCCGATGCAAAATCAATGGGGTCCGGGCAATCCTCCCCAGCAACCAGGAGGCTATCCGCAGCAAGGCTACCCTCCTCGAGGCAGTCAACAGCAAGGGCAACAACGACCTCCAGGCCAACAGCAAGGCAAGCCACAGGGGAACAACCAGCAGCAACCACCCTCTAACCCATGGTCGCATCCAGGACTAGGCCCTGATTACTGAAGGGTCTATGGAATTGAAAAGATGTCCTGTGACAGCGTCCATTGAAATTCATGAGGAACTTCTTAGAAACATATTATTCGATTGGCTTAAAAAACTAAGATGCACAGCGATAACACAGTGTAACGATTGAAGATTCGATTCGATTTGATTTCCCACCAGAGTCGAAAAGCCGTTCCGATACCGGTGCATTGAAATTTTGACAAGGATTCGAGCAGACTGAAGTTCGCTGCCTACCGCACTTTCCCCGGGGATTGGCACCCTGACTGGTCATACTCCAGCTAGCTAGACAAGCCGACTGGTTGTCACTTTTTACATTCGTGATGGCGCCTTGGGAGCGCTTTGGCGAGCGGAAAACTCCTCAGAGAGACGACGGATCACCTATGGAGGAGACTATCCGAGTTTGGTCACCTGCCTGGCACCTTTGGCAGAGGTGACCCCTTGTAGACTGCACTGGTAGCCAGCTCCATCCTACCGGCATCGCAAAGTGGAAGATATGCTGCACGTTTTGCAGGCTTCGCACGCTGCGCCGCCGCCCACAGTCACAGATCTGACTGCGTCACTCTGGATCCGGATTGCTACCAGTTACACCGGGTACCGTGGTACAGTACCTTCCACCGGCTTGGGAGGCAGGTGATGTTGCTTATCGCACCTGCTTCCCTCGACTGGATCCTTCCAGTCAACAGTACGAGTATAACTTTCAATCAACTTTTTAGCCGCTAGAGCTGCCGCAAGTATGCATAGAACCGGTGAAGAGTTAGATGAGCTAAAATGTTACTGGTGGGTTCCCAACTTCCCAACTCCCAACTCTTACACCGCTTTTTAGCCGCAAGGGCTGCCGCAAGTATGCATAGAACCGGTGAAGAGTTAGACGAGCTAAAATGTATGGTGGGTTCCCAACTCCCAACTCTTACACCGCAGAATGTTGCTCCGAAGTTTGATCACGTCTAATCTCTCTCTGCTCTTCTTCTTCATTGATGGCTCTTCAGCGCTAGCAACATTCTTTCGTGGCGCAACAACGAAGCTGTTCTTTTCAAAACCATTCAAACTATAAACTTCTACTACTAGCGGAGGAGGCACGCACTGAGCGTATTCGTAAACTGGAAGGTGGCCACGCAATTTGTTGCGGGTTCAGCTGAAGCGAATGCTTGAAGCAGGCTTCAATGACTTAGCTGAATTACAGTCGTACCTACAGTAGCTTGCAACCAAATCCATAGAAGCGAAGTCCTACTGGCAAGTACCATGCCGTAGAAAGGTTGTCGAGGCTAGCGGTACCTGTACCATACGGTACTACTAGCCAGCTAGTGGCTCAAGCGCTTAGCGTATGTCGCGATGTGAACCAAGCTTCTGTCGACTCAGCTCACCACGAAGCGAGCTTGGTTGGAGAGCAGGATGACGGTGGCTTTTCCAATTCCTCCGTCCACTTGCAAAGCCTTGGTTGAGTTCCGGTCCGTCAAGCAAGCATGGTTTCTTTCCTTCTTGACGATGACGCGTTCTGGTGATACTGTAACGTTGTATCAGGCTTGGAAGGAAAAGTGAATCGATCTATGTTGTTTTACATCTATACTGCGTGGTTCTAGCTAGTTCTGTGTGTTGGGACGCATGATGGCGCCACCCCCCTCGTTTTTGGACCCATTCGTATGGCTGCCGCCTTAGCGCTTCTTGGAAGTGAGCGCATTCATTTGCTTCTTCAGCATGGCTCGAAGCTTCTTTCTCGACCTCGTGGTGAGACGCATCGTCTTGCTATGAGAGCGCTTGAGCCCCATCTTGCGATCCCAATCATGAATGTCCTGCTGGCTTTTTTGAGTCTTCTCCATAGCACTTGACAGGGACATGAGCTTTGCACGCGCTTCTTGTGGGTCCATGGTTCTGATGAGTGGCATCTGCGCTTGGGCCTTGTTTGTTTGCTTGGCCTTTTTGGGCTTGCTAGTGGGAGTGACTGGAGTGGGGGTCAGAACAACGGGTGCAGAAGGTTTCGTAGCGGTCTGCCAAGTGACGAGATCGTCCTTGTTTTCTTCTGCTGGTGTGCTGCTATCGAGAAAGGACGGCATCTCCAATCCACTCTCGACAAACGATGTCAGAGAAAAGCGGCGTTGGATACTCTGCTCGAGTTGTTGTTGCTGCTGATGCGGCTGATGGGATTCTTCGGAAAAGATGCTCTGAATAAGCGCAGCGTTGCTTAGGCGTCGCTTCTTCGCAGAGAAAAACTCGTCAAAACCAAAGTCGTCCTTATCTCTCTTCTTGGTGTTGGCTTTCATGTCAGCAAAGGGGACAATATCGCAACCGATGGGATCAGGGCCAAAAGAGGAAGCCTTCATGAGATCGTCACCAAAGCCTGTTACAGAGGCCGTCGGTGTCATCCCGAAATAGTCGTTGCCCAATCCCAACGAGAATCTCTTGGAGTACAAAACATTCTCGCCGTTTGCGGAGGAGGAAGTCTGATGTTCGCAGATGGAGTGATTGGGAGTCACAATGTTATTAGTGGCGGAAGGATAGAGGGTGCTTCCCATTGTGCTCATGGAAGCAGATAAGGTGGCGTCAAAGCCGTTGCTGCCAAAGGTACCAGTACCCTGAGGATGATGATACCCATTGTTGCCAGTGACACGTCGCTCCGCGTTTTCTCGGTTGAGTTGGGTAAGCAACTCGCGCTGTGACGATAGCAAAGTGAGAAAGGCTTCATCGTTGTTGCTGTTCATCATGATTTCGGGCTTTGGGGCTCTGTGCGGACAAGCAAGCAAAACAACGAACCGATGAGCATGGCGAAGAAATATCATAATTAGGTCACAAACCCGCATCGGCATTTCCACTTACTGGTATCTGTTCATGTTCATTGCTCGCAGACTTCTTATGACCTTTGATTGTGATGTGATGCCTCTTGGTTGGTAACTTGCTCAAAGTATCAATGGGTTGTTGGGCTGAAGGAATATTCGATGGTTTATGCTCTTGTGTAAGACTACTCTGATGCAATTTATGATCAAAGAACTCGTTCACAAGGCTTGAGTTTTGAGGGGCTTGGGTGGTGCTGGAAGGAGGCTGAGGGGATAAATGATGGTTTGTTTTCAAAAGGTGACCCTGAAACTATTTGGTTTGGGTACATGTTCTGGACGTAGCCTGGACATTTTGCTTTTCCTTTGTGCAATGCCAGATTTGGCCTTGATTCAGATTGGAGCATGTGAAAATGACTTCTTTCTGGTCACCTTAGCTCACGGAACAGAAGGGATGAGCTTGGGATGTCACCTCAACAGCTCCATCCTACGACCCAAAAAGGCTGAGAAGAAAAGGATCCGCGATGCACTTCTATTTGCGGGAATTAGACGATAAAGGAAGCAATAGTCTAGTTATGGTTTTGTCGAGGATTACATTTATGCATACATGTGGTACCTGGTACTGGTACCAACCCTTTACGCGTTAGATACAGAGGCTGGAGCTGGAGCTTGCCTTGGGAAGCCACCAACTTGCCAAAACGTTTTAGAATCAATCTCAGCAGATACATGTACGGGTACAGTAGTGCCGTAGTTAGAAAGATGATTAAAAATATTACTTCAACCCTTTTTTAAAAAAATGTTGAGTGGGTACGGACTGGCACTCCGGAGAAGATTCATTTCACGTTTCACGATTCGATTTTACGGTTATTTTACAGTTTTCGGAAATGGGAACCCGGAAGTGGTCATTTCGCGATTCCGTTGCACGATTCGGTGGTGAATGACTGGTTGACTGGTTGCTAGAATAACAAGAAAAGATTGAAATTTACCACCATGGCAACAGTGTTGGCCAAATGGTCTCTAACTCTACCATTACATTGTTCTAGCTGAGTCTGTCAGAGGACTAGCTCCCCAACACACTCACAGAGCCACCCCTTGAAGGGACTCAGCTATCTCCAAGGTGTGTCATGGAGCTCAGCAGAGAATTCCTGGCTGGATTAGTGGTTGATCTCCTTGATGCCGACAAGGCAGACAATGTCTCTCCCTTCAAGGACTGTTGGTTGACCCTTGATGCCATCAAAGCAGTCATCTGCAAGAGATACAATGTGGACAATAAGGATGTGGCCACAGGGCAACTGTCAAAGGCAATGGATGGGATCCAAATCAGCAACAGCGACAACAATGGCAACAGCACGCCTCTTCACTTTGCACAGGCTGTCACATTCAAAGGATTCCTTATTGATGGCACCAAAGCAAAGAAAAAGAGGAGAAGGTTAATATTCCTCTCTAGATCTAAGGAAGCACCATCTCTTCCACTCAACAAAGAGGAAGAGTTATGGCAAGACTTACTCTTAAAATCTCATCAAATTGAGGTTGGCTCTCATCCTGACATTCTTGCCGTGAAATCATATGGAGAGAGATCCAGATCAACAAGGCAGCGATCTCCTAGTCTTGGAGAGATGGATGGCAAACTGGAGGTGGCGACAGCCAAGGGGAACTCTAAGTAGCCAAAAAGAAAGCAATAACTCCACAACTGTTAGCACGGGGAATTTAGGGGGAACAACCGTTGTAGTCGAGTCGAACAAAACTTACCGCAACCAAACGACGATGAGCGCAAGAGGCAATCATCAGAGACGGCACAGACTCCGCCCCGTTCGAAAAAGCAAAACAAGGAAGAGACACCGCACGCCCATCGTACTCGCTCTCGTTCCGGCCATCCTCCTGGTAGCTCGAAACCAAATCCCGTCGAATATGAGCCCACTGCCGTCAAGAACGGCGATACTGCGGGTCGACAACCGAGGCAAAATCATGGGAGCAATTACGAGAGAATAGCCCAAAGGTCACTTTAGATGGCGTGGATCCTGTGCTCGGAGACGATGTTTCCTTACCTGATGATACCGTCTCTCAGCTCGAAGAAGACGTCTCTCTGCTCCAGAATAACGACTCCATATTCATGGATGACGGCTCTGTGCCCAAAGATGACGACTCCGTACCCAAAATAATTCTGGTCCGTCCACAGCCAATGATGACGACTGTTTCTTGATGATGCTTCATTCTGTCGAAGCGTGGTTGCCTCTGTGGGCTCCGTTGGCGCTGCCCGTAGGACTCTACGGCGTGCTCCTCCAAAGATTGGGCCGGAGAGGCTCGAGATGGAGAAGTTTCGGAATGTCTTCAAACCGTTGCGGAATCAGTCCGTCAAAGATTGTTTGGATGAGCGTATCCAAAAGCTACGTACCGCTATTGATGACTGGAGGGAGATGCCGTCAATCCTCGTTGGTACGGACCAGGAATTCGAAGAACTCTCCGTCAGTGCAAGACAATCCATACAACAAAGCAATCTTCCTTGCAGAGCTACGAATGCTCTTGAGCCATTCCCCGTTAGACTGGACTTGGGAAAACTGCATCAATCTTGCCGTCGAGGCTTGCCGAAATGGTGGAAATCGCGCATACAACCATTGGCGAGTAGTGTACGAAATCCAACGATACTTCAGGCGACACGAGGGTTTCATGCCTCCTCGAAGGACAAATGGCAAAGGAAGCGTTGAGTTTTTCAGTGTGTTCCCAGAAGCTCCCATTATGCTGTATCGTCATTGCAAGAAAAATCCGGAAAAACTCACCTGCGAGTTTGCCCAGCGTTACCTGATTGACACCGTAGTCCCTCACTGCTGGAGAAGTGTAATCACGAGCTGGCTCTCTCTGCCATCAAGCCACTCAACAAGGATCAGTTCCTCGCCATGGTTCGTCTCAAGTCGATCTCTGTCTCCACTGCATGGCGTTGGTTGCGGCTCTTGGGATTTGAATACCGTGAGAACACCAAGACGTATTATACTGACGGTCATGAGCGTCCTGACAACGTGGCTTACCGCAAGAAATTCATCAAACGGTACTTTGAACTCGAAGATCGCTGTATCGCTGGGCGCAGGTGCCCGCAACTGCCGCCATGGGGCTGGAAGCCGAAGGATTCCTGGCGGCGGACTCGAAACACTACAAGACATACGAGATGAAGAAGATTACGAAGAAGTTGAGATCGTGAATACACATTGACGCCAACCATGAAAAACTCCTTCAATTCGTACCTGAGGAGCAGCGCAAGTTTGGTGGAGACTCAAGCGTGACTTTGACTCCACACAGCGTCCAGTCATCATCATTGGACAAGACGAGTCTGTATTCATGCAGTTCATCGTTTCGAAGAAAGCTTGGAGCGTTGACGGTGAGCAAATTCTCCGCAAGAAGAACGACGGCCAAGGTCTTCATGTGAGCGCCTTCGTCTCGGATGCCTTCGGAATGGATCCAGATATTTCGGAGTGGCTTGAAGAAATCAATGAGAGGCGTAAAGGAAGGAATATATCTCCAAGGAAGCGGCCACAATTGAGCTTGGAAATCCGTCCAAGCGGCCAATTACCAAAGAGGCAGCGAAGAAATGTGCAAATCC
>CAICTM010002229.1:0-16896 GCA_903772945.1 Seminavis robusta
TCCATGATGATTTGGACCTTGAAGGTTGACTTGGCGCTGTTAGCATATGCTGGAAAAGTGCGAAGTTTGTAGTTGGTTAGAGCGAGAATCTTTGATTTCGCATTCATCGTTGAGGTCGATTAGAGGAAGGATTGGTTGTTCGCGCAGCTTAGACTCGAGCTGGTGTACGCGTCTTTGGCAATCTTCATGGTGAGGAATAGGTTGGGGGTAGCTGAAGTATGTGATTGTTAACAAATGCACTACTCGCCTAAAAGCTAGTGTAAGATCTTTCGAGTGTTTTGAGTTTGAGAGAATGAAAGTTATGAGAGAGATTAGAAAGCTATGAAAACTAATCAACGAGAGAGATCCACAATCACAGGATCGTAGATCTGAACTCCCGCGGGAGACTGTAGAGTGTGATAGAGTAGGTTGCGGTAGCAATCCTACTCTCTCCACGATCCAAAAACAGAACGCGTGGAAGATTCGTCTAGCATTTATCTAGTAGCGTGGAAGTACTCCACGCTGGCTAAATATCTAGAGCGATGTTTCATCATCAACCTAGTATGACTAGAGCGGTCATTGAGAACCCTGTCTCCAATGACTATTCACGAGAGACTCAGTCATGAGTCGAACTCAAACCCTATCTAGGATCGAGTCGCGAATAAGGCTAAGAGCCGTGTATTGCAATAGCAACTGATATAATCTCGTCAACCTTCTGGGTACGTGGTACGTGGTACATGAGGTCTGCCTAGGTCAATGCTGTCAGGTTGGAGTGATGGTCATGGCTTCTTCCTTTTTGGTTCAAGTTCCAACTCTGCACTCATATGTTCTTGTTTGATGCTCCTACTGTGCCACCGATATGACTGCAGCGGAGCAGAAGCGAAGATCAGAAGTTCTGTCAATGAAAAGTCTGGAAGTTATGAAATCGAAGTGACTGGTAACCGCAATAGAATGGTAGACCTTCGTCAAGGTGGCTCTTCGAAATTGTGAAGTAACTGGTAAAGGGATGGAAGACAATGGAGATCGACAATGTCGACACAACAACCGGCGACTTGGGTCAGAGGGTCAGAGGGTACAACTTTCACAAAAGAGCTGGTTATTGGTTCTTGTTTGATGATCTGTTTCGTTGCGGTGTGGTTCCACGTAACATAGACTTCCAGTAAATAACATTTGTCTGTGTCTATCGAATAAGTTTACTAATAGTACAGCTGGCTAACATTAGTCACGAAAGGGACTGTGTCACTCCAATTAGCTCGAAAGCTTCAAACGAAAGCAATTGAGGACCATGCAGGAACCATCGCCATGCATGCATCCATGGAGCTTTTGTCTACACTCCTCACTCACACTTAAGATAAGTGGATTTAAGATACCGAGTACTCAACTTTTTGGAAATGTTTAGATAACCCGGACACTCAGATTTCCCAAACCAGTAAGATAAGCTACGAGTACTGAGGTCTCAAATCCTAAGCTAATACTAAGACTATGCGGGGATTGAATGCAGCTAGTACCCACTATCTACCACATCACCATCTACATCCAAGTACTCCATATCCGCATCTTAGGGTGCCTCCCGACCACGGAATCTTTGGTTTCATCAATTTTAGCTTTGCACCTTTGCACCTTTGCCTTCTTGAGCTTTGGTGGTGGCTCCTCACTGTCTCAGGGCATGGTTAGACTAGTAGTAGGGTATGTAATAAAAGCTTCTACCAGGTAGTGGCTATAAGATATGAAAGATACTGAGATTGGGCTGCTGTAAGATAATAAATCAGTGTTGCTGTAGCTAAATCGGTTTTAAGATACCTCCAGTACGACTAAGAATAGAGTTATCTTATTGATGAGGTTGGAGTGTATTTCCCATCTGGCCGCCCATGAAATCGTTATGAACACAAAACAGGTCGAGGATGATAACACATGCAGTATTTGCTACTCCTTGCCATGGCATACAACAACTCCGTCTTACGGATGAGTGCTCGAGATCTTTCACGAGAACTTTCTGAGGGGCGACTGACAGCTGAAGAGCTCATGGTTGAAACACTGGAACGCATCGAATCTGTGAACCCAAAAGTAAATGCCATCATATGCGTTCGTGATAGAGAAGAACTACTGGAAGAGGCGCGCCGTTGTGACCGGGATCGATCACAAAAATCCAACTGCGTAGGTGTTCTCCATGGGATTCCCACCGCCGTGAAAGACCTCTCCAATGTCGCTGGGCTGCCAACCACCATGGGAGGATCCCCATTGCATCGCTTTCGTAATATCCCGTCCGAGAGCGACCCCTTTGTCCGAAGGATCATCAAGGAGGGAGCCATTGTGATTGGTAAAACGAATACACCTGAACTAGGCGTCGGATCGCATACCTTTAACAAACGATGGGGCACCACTTTAAATCCCTATGATCGCACCAAGAGTGCAGGCGGGAGTAGTGGCGGTGCTGCTGTGGCGGTGGCCACAAGAATGCTTTCTTTCTGTGATGGCACAGACATGATGGGATCCCTACGAAATCCTGCCGGGTGGAATAATATCTATAGTCATCGGCCGACGGCGGGAATGATTAATGGAGATGACAACGGGCAAGTTCCGAACGCAAATCCTCTTCCATACCCGATATCAACAGCGGGTCCGATGGCTCGATGCCCCCAAGATTTGGCCTTTTTACTACAAGTGATGGCTGGTTCGGGCAAATTTGATGCCACTCGCGTAGGAGACAACATTCCCTCCGTGGAAAGCATCAGAATTGGGTGGCTTGGAGACTGGGACGGGAACATACCGGTTGAAGATGGAATCCTTCCCTTGTGTCAAGAAGCTTTGACAGTGTTCTCCAAAAATGGAATGACAGTTGATGACTTGTCTTCCCAACCCATCTTTGATCTCAAAGTTTTGTGGAATAGCTGGACTACGATCCGAGCCAAGATTATCTCCTCAAACTTTAGCGGGGCGCCCAAGGCATTGCTCAAGGCCTTTCTCTGGGTTGCACCGATCAGGGAGGAGCTCAAATGGGAGTTGCGAAAAGGTTTGGATACTTCTGAGGCATTCTGCCTCAGAGCTGCGGAGGAAGCCAAGAGATGTCCCAGCGCCTCGATGAAGCCTTCTTGCAGTATGATGTGCTGGCAATGCCAACCGCCCAAACCTGGTCGTTCCCCTCGGAGTGGAGATGGCCACAAAGAATAAACAAGGAACCCATGACAACTTACCACAAATGGATGGAGATTGCAATGCCAGCGAGCCTTGCTGGGTTGCCGTGCACTACCATCCCTGCTGGGTTTGGGCAGTCAGGTTTGCCAATGGGCATTCAATTGATGGGAAAACGAGGTGACGACGCAGCTGTCTTGCGGATCGCCCAAGCTTACCATCTTTTAGTTGATTGGCCCAGCAGGCAGCCGTCAGATCCAATTCAATAGCCCGCTAATCAGTCCAGAGTTCGCCTTATGCTAGTTTATTCATCTATGTAAATCGCTCGTAACACTCACTGTCGAGGAAATTTGCTAAGTTTTACGAGAACATACTCTCTTCACGAGAGTGCAAGCCCTTTCCTGGGATGAAGGAACCCTTGGTTTTCTTGCCTCCTTTGAATGTCTGAAGGGCTGGGTTGGATGCCACAAGCTGATCAAACGATGCGTGCTCATGAAGGCCCTTTCCGGGGATGAAAGCTCCCTTTGTTCCATCTCGTCCTTTGAATGTCTGAAGGGCTGGGTTCGATGCCACCAGTTGATCAAAGGATTCTTGCTCGTGGAGGCCCTTTCCAGGGATGAAAGATCCCTTTGTTTTCTTTCCTCCCTTGAATGTTTGGAGGGCAGGGTTGGATGCCACCAGCTGATCAAAGGATCTTGCTCATGAAGGCCCTTTCCGGGGATGAAAGATCCCTTTGTTTTCTTGCCTCCCTTGAATGTCTGCAGGGCAGGGTTGGATGCCACAAGCTGATCAAAGGATTCTTGCTCATGAAGGCCCTTTCCGGGATGAAAGATCCCTTTGTTTTCTTTCCTCCCTTGAATGTCTGCAGGGCTGGGTTCGATGCCACCAGTTGATCAAAGGATTCTTGCTCATGAAGGCCCTTTCCGGGGATGAAAGATCCCTTTGTTTTCTTTCCTCCTTTGAATGTCTGAAGGGCTGGGTTGACTGCAAGACTTGGCTCAGGTACTCCAGCAGACAAGATGCCTCCGAGAGCGATTCCTACAGTATTGATGGCATCTCTACGGTTCAATGCAAGCTCGGTACTGCTTCCAGTAGTGGAAGGAGAGGATGGGGCAAAGGCGCTCGCGGATGAGATCGCCAGTGCCAGGACAAGGGAGCTACTGAATCGGACCATCTTGCTGAAAGGACTTTGTTTGTTTTAGAGTGATGACAACGAGAGGTGTGACTGTTGCAAAGCTTCTTTGGAAAACGAGGCGAAGGAAGCAACGTTGTTGTTGAAGTGTTGGATCGTCACTTTCGGGTGACGTACGGACTGTGCATACTTCAAAGCATCGAGCCGAGTCGAGTCATTAGAGATGGAGATGATACGAAAGGCTCATCTGCACGTCACTTTCTTTGAGTGCGAAAGGGGGGTCTTTACAGTACGATCTACGATGGGGCACGGCAAGGGGGTAAAAGGTCCACGAAGAGTAGATCTACCGTAGGTTTGGTGGGATGAGGGGGGACAAACTGGGGTCCAGCCACATGTGGATACATACCGAAAGCTAAGGAACGGCAGTAATATGCGTAATGCGTACCTCTGTAGTGGTCTTGTTGGCTAATTCTCAACCAAGGCCAGAAAGATCGAACCACTTCCACAATCCACTCTAGCTAGCTAGCACTCTGCATCCATTTTGAATGCTTCCTTTTCAGCCGAGAAAGTTGATTGGTCTTGTGGGCACAAATCTGGCATGAGCCACATCAAGGGTGGAGGCCGAGCGCCTCTGAGTGAGGAAGTCGAAGAAGCTCTGACAGCTGTACTTTTTGCGCTGCGAGAGCCCGACACGAAGATCCAGTCGGAACATGAACGAAAGCGTGAACACAAACGTTTCATCAAGAAGCTGAAAGAGAGACAAGATCGCAGAGCACTCACAAGAAAAGTGAACCAAGATGAAGGAGGTGCACTGGAGACGACAACATCTCAAATCCAAGCAGTGACAAGTCAATTGGAAGATAATCCATCATCAACGGGCAACAAAAAAGTGCGCGTGGAGCTGGTCGAAGCCATCTTTGGATCTGCCGGCAACAAAGGCTCCAGCAAGAAAGGGGGGAAGTCTTCTAGTAGCAAGAACGAATATAAAGAAGGGGCCAAGAAAACAATGGTCTTCACATTGTCTACGAGAGTTGAAGACGTACTCAAGGATGCCAAAGCCAAGCTCAAGATGAAAAAGAAACCAATCAGGTGCTTTGTGGTGCAGAAAAAAGTTTCGGTGGACTTGGTAGGGGATCTTCGCGGAATCAAAGATGGAGATAAAGTCTATGTCACGTCTCAGGAAGACCCCACAAAAACGACAACTGCAAGCAGCGAAACCAAACCAGTCCCGTCCGCTGCTGCTGACGACGAGGAAGATCCTCTGGAGGCAGTGAAACAAGCTTACAAGCAGCGCAAACGCCAGCGAAGATCAATCCGACATGCCCCCCGAAAAGTCCTAAACGAACTCCCCACCTTTTCATATCATTTTGATAAGCTGATGCCCCTACCTCCCCAGAGGGCCAATCTACCTGCAGCGTCCTGTCGGGAAACTATTTTGGAAGCTTTGGACACGGGGCGGGTCTTGATTGTTTGTGGAGCAACTGGATGTGGTACAGTAAAGCTGAGCTGATTCAGCAGGCAACAGCAGCGTCTCCAATGTCTTTTGTCATCAACAACCCACCACCTCCCTTCTGATCATCGACCACTAATGCAGGAAAATCTACCCAGCTACCCCAGTTTTTGCTGGAGGGAATGACGGCAGCTGGGCTACGGGACAGCACAAACATTATTGTATCCCAGCCAAGAAGGGTGGCCGCAACAGCTCTGGCGTATCGTGTGTCAAATGAAATGAGCTCTGGAGCTCCTGGAACGAAGGGCTCTGAAGTTGGGTACATGGTCAGATTGGATCGAGCCGTCTCGAGTACTTCAAAGATTGTTTATTGTACAGTCGGTATCCTTCTGAGGATGCTAATTAGCCCAATGGAGGCTGGCGACGATTTTGTCGAGGGTGATACTGAAGCTGTGCCATTATCGAACGTTTCCCATGTCGTTATCGACGAGGTAAGCATTCCAACGCGGTTGTGCACAACCAACAAGTGCCCTGACACCACTCCTTGTCACGCAACTTCCAGGTGCACGAGCGAGACGTGAATACAGACTTTGTGCTCACGCTGTTGAGGCGTCTTTTAAGTGTCAATAAACGGATTCGAATCATTCTCATGTCAGCCACAGCAGCGGCTCAATTGTTTGTGCGATATTTTGGAGACTACAAACCAACTGTTATTGATATCCCGGGACGATCCTTTCCTGTGGACATCAAATGGATCTCCGAATGCGAGCAGTTTGCCACTTCTTCTGTCAAAGGTTGGTCACCAAAAACTGATTTGGAAGCAGATCAGGCGAAGAACGTTTCACCTCGGGCCACTGCAAAAATCGATCACAGTTTTGTCAAGGACCTCATAAGTGCCATCGTCCGAAAGCAGCAGGCAGATGGTGTGCTTGTTGCTTCTGGCGGTCAGGGCGCCCGCACAGATGGGGCTATTCTTGTATTCCTTCCCGGAAAAGCTGAAATCGAGGCCTCAGCCAAAGTTCTGTATCAAGATCCCCTCGTCGGGGACCGCTCCAAGTGCAACATACTGAAACTACATTCGACAATTCCAAGAACAGAGCAGCAATCTGTGTTTACTCCAGCAAAGGGGGGCACAGTGAAGATTGTTCTCGCCACTAACATTGGTAAGAAGTAAAGACGGTCTACGTGATTGGGGAGAGTTCTCCTCACAGTTCACTTCGTTTGATTGCAATTGCATCATTTCTATCAACCGTGCAGCTGAAACAAGTATAACCATCGCAGACATTTCACATGTGATCGACACAGGGCGAGTCAAGGAAAGCAGATTCAATGCAGATACGCGAATCAAGGAGCTAGTCACGGTTTGGACGAGCCGAGCGTCAGCAAAACAGCGTGCCGGCCGTGCTGGTAGAACATCCGCAGGCACTTGCTGGCGGCTTTACTCAGAAGAATTCTGTGAGGAGTTCCTGCTGCCTCAAACATCTCCGGAAATACTTCGAACCCCGCTGGATGAACTTGTCATACAACTAAGTCTTCTCTATGAGAACAAACGAGACAAGACGAAGTCACAGCATGCACAAGTGCCGGAGGGCGTGTGCCCCATTCGATTTCTCAGCAATACACCAGAACCACCATCGGACAAAAGCTTAGTGGAGGCTTGCAAACACTTGTTAGAAGTTGGGGCCTTAACGGTGGTGGCACGAGAACCAACGGTGCTCTACAGACTCACACCTTTGGGCTATCACTTGTCAAGGCTACCGATGGATGCCAAGGTCGGTAAAGTGCTGCTCGTAGGTTGCTCGTTGGGCTGCCTCGAGAATGCCTTGACAGTTGCCGCCGTCCTCTCAAACACAAAATCATGCTTCCCTCCACGATGGGGAAGTGTGAAGGAGACAGAGTGGCAAAGCTGTATTCAAGCTCGCAAATCATTGGTTGAGAATGGATTTGGCGGCAAAAGCTGGCGAGGCGGAACGGTGAAGGGCGACTTGACTGCAACCATTGCAGTTTATCGAGAATGGACGAAGAAACGAAACGACAAAGAGCGCGCGGTATTCTGCAACCGCAATGGACTTGACAACGTAGCGCTGAAGGACATGAGCAGTCTCCGATCGCAGTTCCGTGACTGCCTCAAAGATGCAGGTTTTGTTGGAGCCGAGCTGGATTCATGCAACAACGGAGCCAATGATGATGCTTTGCTTACCAGTTGCTGCTTGGTCGCTGGGCTTTATCCTAATGTGGCCACCTTGATGAGGCCCAGAAAGGGCGGCCCCAAAGGGGGGCGGCTCCTAACGAAAGACGGCGACGTTTGCAGACCCAGCATGGGATCCTTCCAAAACGAGCGGGTCCGCAATGTTTCGGAAAGTGGAAGAGATGCATACGCTGTATTCCACGCAAAACATCGCAGCATTGGCACTGGGGGTAGGCTGGGCGATGTTTTCCTCGCGGAGGTCGACTTTGTTTCTCGGTTTGCTCTGTTGCTCTTTGGAGGCGAACTATCTATAGAAAAGAATGCTTTGATTGTGGATGGGTGGCTGAAGTTCAAAGTGGGCGACAAGGGGGCAAATAATGGTATTGTTCTGCTGCAAGAGCTCAGATCTCAACTGGATGCTGTCTTGCTGGAACATGTCACAGCGACGGACGGAAGGCATGAAGTGCATCAAAACAACGAGAGACTCCTCCTCGTGCTGCGGCAGCTACTGACCGAGGAATCTTAAAAGCAATTCACATCTGGACTGAGCGGGCACACAACTTGGATCATGCAGTCAGTCCTCCATGGGCTCTAGCTAGCTCCAGTTCTTTGTGCATCGCCACAGCACGTACGCAGAGTTAAATCCTTGGGTAGCGATCGAAGCTGGTTTATTACCGTGGCTGCGTTCTTATTGCAGTTGCTTCCTTAAAATATAACCCCAGTACCAGTACCAGCTACCGTAGCTAGACAAGCAATTGGTATGTAACAGGTTTGTTGGGCTCTGGCAAGCCAAGAGCATGGTATTTGGTCGAAGCTGAGGGTGAGTGCATCGTATTGCCAACACGGACTCCAGGTACAAGATCGTAGCCCAAGGTCAGAACCTTCCGTAGCCGTCCTTCATTGAACTGGCTGGGTGGCCAACATGGTTGTATCGTACCAAAACAAGAGATGCTTTCTGTCTCGAGTATGCATGAATAGCTTCATGTCGCTATGTTGTCATTGTTGAAGATTGCAGCCAAGCATAGAAGTTTGATGTAAACACGTAAACGTGACTCAATCATAGCTACCGTGGCTCGACTGCTCACGCCCCCACTGAGCTGAGTGAGCTCCGCATCCCACTTACATGCAGGGAGCTCTCAGGGAGAGTAAATGAGCTACGAGCAACGGTTGAAAGAGAGCTTCGACAGCCGTGTCCAAGTTTGCTCGGAGCACTTGGGCATAGTTCTGCCGCTGTCTCGCTCAGATGGTCGCGCCTGACTTCTTCGTTTCTGCTTCCAGTCCGCGAATGCAAAACCACGATCTCTTGCTTCATCCTGTAGGTCTAATGGTAACCGGTATCAACTAATGGAATGTGGATTGGAAATGGAAATGGATGCTGAGACCATGGTACCAATAAAACCAGCTTGGCGTGGTACTAATCGTGCACTCGCCTCACTGACCAAGTCCTCTTGCATCCCTGATACCTTCTTCTAATCTTCTTCATCTCTCATTCGTATCATCCTGGCTCCTGGCTCCTGGCATCCCAACTGATGGTTAAAACGCGCATGAATGATGAATGGGTGATTCAAATCGCTCACAGCCACAGCGTAGCCACAAATAAGAGCTGCTACAAAGCAGGCTTGGAGGCTTGGAGCTTGGAGGCAATGAACGATCGTGCAAGTACCGGTACTGGCTAGTAAGCCAAAAGTTACGAGGGACAGCTCTTGGGAGCTTGGGAGTTGGGAGGAGCAAGAAAGGAGCCGTCACCAATAAATAAAAGAGAAACCATTATTGACTCTATGACTGAGCTATGACTGAATGGTGAAGTTCATTCGTGCTAATAATTAATAAAGGCCCAAAGCTTTTCGGGTTGAAGTTTTTAAAAAAGTGGATGGGACTCTGTGCACCCCAAAAGCTGCCAACAGCCAAGATCTTTTCTCGTCATGCCATGGCAAACCCACTCGACTCTGCACATCCACAACAATCCTTTCTACTGGAGACTAATGTAGTAGCATGCGTCGTTCGTCGGATTCAGGCCACAATGAAGACGGACCTGGTGGTCCTTTTGGTCCTGGTGACAAAACCCAACGTAGAAAAGGATCAAAACCCTCGAGAGGAAACACGGCATTGGAAGCTAATAGTACAGATAATTCATTGCCTCACTCACCGCAACCGCTAGGAACACAGCCTCTACCCCATCGACATAGTAGGAAAGGGAAACAATCGAAGAGCAACCCATCAGGGATATATTCTTCAACACCACGACGTATGGCGTCTTCTGGTAAAAAGGGCAACCTCACCACTAGAAGTCTTGATCTCGATGCCTTCGATTCTGACAGTTATGACAGCTCTGGCTCTGTCGAAGAAACTGCCACAGGAAATGCACAATTTCTAGGTGTAGGTGCCCGTCGTAGCAGTGCTGGGGCTGGAAGAGAGAGTCATCGAGGCAGAGGTGGAGCTGGAAGAGAACTCCGTCGAGGCAGCAGTGTTGGAAGGGGCATGGAGGGCCGTCGTGGCAGTGCTGGATCAGGAAAGGAGAGTTCCCATGGACAATCATCCAGTGGTTCCAAGGCTCGAGCATCCCGTGGTGGTAAACTCAGACGGAATAACACTGGTACGGGTGCCTTGACGTCACGGCGTCGCGTGAGCAAGAGTCCCATCAGAAGAGCCCATACATCCACCAATATTAGCAGGCCCACAGTCGGATCTTCCTCAAAGCCTCTCAGCAAGGCTTCAGCTCCATTTATGCGGACTTCCACTGGGGTTGCCACTACTTCAGTGCACAGCAAAACCTCCAACGTCAGAAAGGGTGAAACGAGAAGTAATGCCAGCTTGCTGGACAGTGATTCTGACCTTTCGGACCCAGACGAAGATGACAAGAAGCCAGAACCAACAAGGCCACCTCCTATTAGTAGTCGCCATGCATCTACGTCGTCAGTTCAATCTGCGGCTCGCTCAACGGCTCACAAAGCCATGGTAGACAGCTCCCTCCTCATGGAACCAATGCGGACCAATGACACTTCTGGGGTATCCATCGAGTGGGATCAGCAAAACCCCTTTGACGCTCCCACGCTGAACAAGGATTTTTCATTGGGAGTTCAAACCACTGATTTGGTGCGGCAATCGACCATCAATCTTGACCAAGATGGTAGTGCAAGAAGAAGATTAACAGCATTAGAGAAGGAAAACGAAGGTGACGGCAAGAAGAAACCCTTCTTTTTGGAACGAGTGGCACGTATGTGGAGAGGCAACAAGCAAAAAGGCTCTCGGTTGGGAAGTACAGCCTTGGCTGGCTTTGGCGACAAGTACAAAGTTGATCAAAGCGTCAACTTGATGGACCCGGAGAGTGCTGAGAAACACTTCAAATTTGCAAGGAGGCAAAGCCGGCGTCAGAGCAAAACATTTTCCAAAGAAAGCATTGCAAAGCTGGGAGGAAGCATGCATTCCATTTTTGACTTTGAAACTCCTGGGCTGATTGAGCGAGCCGAGTCTGGTCGAACACCCCGAAGGCGGAAAAAATCAACATACAAACCACCGCCATATTTGCAGGACAAAACAAAATCAGTTGTTTGTGGATGGAGCGGATTCCTTCTGACTTTGTCTGTTGTGGGTGCTGGCCTACTCGTTTTTTCTTTGGTTTGCGATGGATCTCTGGAGGGCAAATCTAAGGTGGCTGTAACGACGACGGCATCACCCACCACCTTGGAACCGACTATGTCGCCTGTGGCTTCTCCAATGACAACAGTCACAGACTCTCCTGTTGCCTTGGCCACAGAATCGCCCCTGACGGTGACCAGTTCCTCGATAGACAACACGACAAACAACGAATCTACTGTGCCCCCGAAGGAAGAAACGGTCCAGGCCCAGCCTCCAGCGGCAGGAATATCGACACCTGGAAAGAATGTCTCGGCAGTTGGCGAACCAGAACCAGCAGTTGTTGCCCGTAAATCTCCAGCCGTTGCTGCCCGTAAAGCACCAGCTGAGGACCACACACCCAAGTTATCAATGGTTCGACGAGAAATCTGGCATGATTTGGTTGGTTGGATTTCAAGACACAACATCAGTCATCATGACGACTTTTCCGATCCTGAGTCTAGTGCCTACAAAGCATTGGATTGGATTGTGGAGTATGATCAGACCTTGGGCATGTTTTCGTCTGAATCTATGGACAAACTGTTGGAGGTTTATTCTCTCGTAGTTTGCTATTTTGCCTTTCACCCCGAGGCAACGGTTGGAGATGCTCAGAATCCAAATGCAACGGTTGGTTGGATCAATCATGGCAAACAACCAATCTGCAAATGGCATGGAGTTGACTGTGACGATGCCCAGAGAGTTGTGACATTGAACATGTCACACAGTGGTTTGACAGGAACTTTCCCAAAAGAAATGGTAGCAATGAACCACCTCAACCAGTTAGATTTGAGCCACAATTCAATTGCTGGAGAGCTGCATGAGGAGTGGCCTGACAACTGGCCAATAATCAAACTGATAGATTTGTCTGACAATCTACTGGAAGGAGCCATCCCAGACACCTGGAATGAGCAGTGGATATCCAATGACGAAATGGTGATAGATTTGAGCCAAAATGAGGGTCTAAACCCTATTGAAGTGGAAGTGTAAACGTTTCCTTCCCTGATCCCGTGGAACCTAGTCCTGAATTTGCCTCTTCTTTCCCTACGGATAGATACGCCTGGAACTTGCAGGCTTCTTCTGTGGATAACTTTCCTACTCAAACGCCCCATCGATCCCTATCCTTTGTGGTAATTTCTTCTTAGATATACCTATACTTGGACTTGTAGTGGTCTTAGGCAGTCACAGACTTTGCAGTCTTTTCAAACAGAAGATGATGGAACCTAATTACCCCCAGTGTATCCAATCACGTGAGTGGTCTGGCCCAAAAGTGAAATAATGCAATGGTTGCACTTATAATTCCCATCAGTAGCACTTCAGACAGCAGTCACATGTTATCTCAGTTTTGCAGTCCATTGCAAATCGTTGCAAATTGGAAACATCTTCTGCACATATGAATGAAGAGTCTCCTGCGATATCATTATGGAAGAGCAGCAACGTTTTAAGCCCGCCAACTAGATTTCCCATTGACTTGGGTACTTCTCCCGAGAGCTTGTTGCTTTCAAGGTGTAGATGTACGAGATGAGTCAACTTTCCCAGGTCTGGAATGGACCCAGTCAAGCCCTACAAGGACAGCATGCAGCGTATGGGTGAGTGACAGTCTATACACAGAAAATATCCAGAGACAAAGCCTCCAAAGCCGGCAGAACCCACATTGTGGTTGAGCCGAAGGTCAGTCAGCTGTCTCATCTTGTTCAGATTCGAGGGGATTGTGCTTTCAAGCAAGTTGTGATCCAGAATCAGAGATTGCAGATTGTTGAGCTGTGACCAGCTGGCTGGGATAGAGCCAGTGAACTGGTTGCTATTAAGTTTCATGTGTTCTGAAGAACAAACTTGTACAGTCAGTGCATGAACTGGGGAAAAAGCATCTTGTCAGAACAGAACTTGGACTCACCTAGCTGAGACAAATGCTGGATGGAGTTGGGAAGGTCCCCATGGAATGAGTTGGAACTAAGATCAAGTTGAACTAAATGTTGCAATAGGTAGATACATGAGTCCCAATGACCGACGCTTTGAGAAGAGGAATGGTACTGATATTCTTGGCATCTGAGGCTTACCAAGATTATGCATGCCACGAATGCTTGCCGAGATTGTTCCAGATAGCTTGTTGCTTCCAGCTTGGAACTTCTCTGCGGTTGTATTGGGGGTGTTGTTGGGACAGCAGAAGGTGAGTATGTGGCCATAAGCAGCAGCATGTGCTTGTCAATCAAATACGCACCAAGGCGATCAAGACTGGTCAAGCCTTCGAAGTCAACTCCTCCAGTCAACTCATTGCTGTTCAAATCAACATGCTCTTTCGAGTTGAGTTGGGAAGACACATTTGTGAGTTTACTGCAGAGACAACATTTAGCCAATTCAGCAATATGACTTACTCAGTTTGCCAAGGCCTGTAAGGGGTGGGATGGACCCATGCAATCTGTTTCCAGAAAGAATGACGCTTGACAGTTTCGCCATTCCCTGCAAAGAGGGGATAGTTCCACCTAGCTTATTCATATCCAAGTTGATCTCGTGCAGATTGGTCAAAGGTTGAAGATTCGGAATGGACCCACTAAACTTGTTATTCCCCAGATTGATGAAAGTCAACCGGGAAAGCTCCCCAATAGACTTTGGAATGCTTCCATGCAGGTGATTGTTGCTCAAATCCAGCACAACCAGATCCTGTGTTTGAATAGAGATAGGAGGTGGGTTAGGGGAACAATAAGTCAAGTCATTTCCAGAAACTTATGGGTGTTTCCTTACTCTCAGCCCTCGCAGCTCCGAAGGCAGCGAGCCATGCAAGTTGCTACTAGGAAGCCTCAAATGTGTGATAGCATTCTCCTTGTTGCATTGTACACCGCGCCACTCGCAGATCTTATCGTCGTTCATCCAGTCTTCTCCTGATGAAGTTCGACTGGGCGATGTTAAAACACGCCGTCGCTGTTGCCCTCGGAGCGACGGGCTTGCCTCATTGGCCGTATCGCTTTCTTGTGATTGCTTATCACCAGCTTTGTCAAGCTTGCTGTGACTGTGGTGCGTGCAGAAATAGAAAACTGCTAGCGCGTATTTCTCAATCAACTCTTGGTTGTCCTTCCAGCCAATTTCGAAGTCCCCGTCGTGTTCGTCGGCGTCGTAGACATCAATGTCGTCCTGGGACTCTCGGAATTTTCCCAACCACCGCAGTGCTTTGTAAGCGCTCGACTGTGAATTGCGCAGATCCTTTTGCGTGGAGATTTTGTAATGCAGAAGCAAGGACTCCAAGTGAGCCAACGCATCGTCCTCAGAAAATTCATCATTCACTTGCAAGGTGGTGTTAGAGTCAACCATTTGCGTGGCTGTGTTAGATTCGCCGCCCAGCTTCGACTTCAATACGGTACTACCAAATGATCTGGTTGTGGCACTAAATGTCCCGTTTGCGGGCAGCAGGAAATCGGTTTCACTTGCCATGGATTGATTGGTCGACGGATTCTGATTCCTTTCGTTCGTACTGGAGGTGCGACTCCTAAACCAGAGTTGAGCACCATAGCCCCCCAGCACCGCGGCACTTGCCAACAGGAAAAGCAAAACCACAGCAGCACAAAACTTTCGCACTGCAACCTGTTCTTTCGTCTTGTTGAGATCTTTACTCCCACTTGACGTTCGACCTGGCTTTGTGGGGTCTGGGCCCAATACTATATCCACGAAGCTCTTTTGACGGCCTGGTCTACGGCCCCTTTCCTCACGATCTCCAAACATCAACTCTAGAACACTCACTCGCTTCTTCTTGGCACGCCGCCCGCCTCTGGTGGGAGATCGACTGCCACGCTCAGGGGACGTCCCATAGTTTGCACCCGAAGGATCCATGAGGTTTATGCTTTGGTCGACGCCCTGCCTAAAGCGATCATCTCTTTCCTTCAGTATAGTAGACCCGAGTGAAGCCTCCGATGCACTGTCAAGGATAGAATCCCCCTTCGCGCCGAAGAACCCCGCAAGCCGAGAAAAGCTGGATTCACTGTTGTCACTTCCGGTTCTTCGTGGTGGAAACTTGAGACCAAATGCTTTCCGTTTGTTCTTTTTCTGTGAGTTACGAGTATCAAGAGACGGAGGCAGTGGATAGTTGCCTTCCTCTTCCTCATCATCAATCGCATTATCAAATTGTCGGCCCAAAGATCGTGTGCCGTTCCCCAAACTGGTGGCGGGCCGGACTTCTGATCCACCTGTCACAGCTTTGTGCGTGGCTGATCTAGAGGTGGTCAAAGTCAGGTCAGGTAAAGCTGTTTGCTTTTCAACCTCAGGAGAGGTCATGCGAGCCTTGCGCAACTGCTGATGGTCCTTTTTGGCCTTTGCTTGCATTTGCGCGGCCTTTGCCTTGGCGATCGTCTGTTTAGAATTGCTGTTGTTGGCTATCTGGCCTTCTCCACCTACCGGTAGAGCTGTTCGCTTCAAATGAAAAGAATCGGAGCGAGACTTTTGTCTGTTGGGAGTCCGTCGTGTAGGAATCTTAAGAGGAGTCTGAGAAGGTCTTGAGGTGATACCATGCCGTCTCATGTGACCACCTTGGCGACTCCCGGTACCAGTACTCCTTGAAAGCGGTGAAGTTCCTCTTGAGCTGTCAGTCAGCAAGCCTGGGACCTCAAGTTCAGGAGCACTGGAGCTCATCGATGTTAGTCCAATTTGTGACGAGTCATCGCTGGCGACCCGCTTGATTGGGGAGCCCAGGGAGACCTCGCTACATGTTTCATCGCTGCTATTGCAAGGGGAAGAAGGCGACTCCGTTGGAAGTTCGTTCACTGCTGTTACCTGGGGATTCATGATATACCACTACTAGGCTTTCTTTGCCAGTATTCGTTCATTATGAGCACAGCCCACACATCCAACGATGGACCTGTGGGTTGGTAGTTTTCAGATGCATCGTACACTTGTCCATGCCGGAAAAGTACCGGTACAGTAAGATTGAAGGTGTGCCTGGGCAAACGGAGCCTAGCGACTGTTGATGGTACATGCTAGCTAGCTAGCTAGTATCGGTGCCTACTGTCCGTGAGCTCTTCAACCCCAAGGGACAAGGTAGTTGAGTCGATGTAATACGTATCATGGTATCTTCTTCTACAGCAGGGACTTGTGTGCATGTTCGTTCAAGGAGTGGGATCGGAGTGAGAAGCATCCAGCAAAAGCGGCAGAGCTGTCTGACGATGGAAGTATACGGTACTGGTACCTTGTTCAAGATATCTTGCAAGCCAGTTTGATGTCCCATCTGTCTACTAGCTAGTACAGCTGTACTGGAGCGTGCCTCAATCGTGGATAATGGGCAGTCGTGAGTGACGTCAGAACTTCATGCCGGGCGGGAATCACGTATGACGCCGGCAGTACCAGTGAGAACTCTAAGAGATTAGGGTCGGGTTTCAAACCCGACCCTAATTTAGGGACGGTTTTCAAAACCAATACAAATTAGGGACG
>CAICTM010002230.1:0-16888 GCA_903772945.1 Seminavis robusta
TAAAACTCAGCGGTAAGGGAGTGCGACGGGATACAGCTTACAATTCAGCTTTACAGCTTTACAATTAGCAGGCTTATTCTAGAAAAAATCAATAACTGCTCACTTATTTGAAATACAAACTTTACATCTCTTAGATCGTTAGATTAGACAATCCACAATGGTATTGTCGCACGCCGGAATGGCCAGACTAGCCTCAGGTACAGACAAGCTGTGGCCACCACCCCTGCTGATAGTAGGCTCCAAGCTAGCCAAGTACAGAACTGTTGGCTCTGCTTGGCAAGAGTGGATGGCATGGTAATTGGTGTGCAACAAGCCAGCCAAGAACTTCACTGCTGATGATATCAGGGCTTGCAAGTCAACCTACTCCAGGAGGAAGCCACTCTGGACTCTCATGGCTACACTTGTCAATGCTCAGAAAGCTCCAGCTTGGGTCATCGCCAAGATTGAGGAGCATTACAAAGGAAGTGTTTTGAATATTACTGCTGCCATCAAGCAGGACACCATTATGGGCAGTCTGCATGAGGATCTTTGTATTGTTCGTGCTCAGTAAAGTTGACCTTAGTTTGATAAGCATGGTAGCCATGCCTAATAGTGAGTTTGTTGCATGATGACTTTTGGTTTGTGGCATTTTTCGTTTTCGTGCTGGTTTTCGTGGACTTGCGCTTTTCGAACGTACGCTAGCTAGCTAGCTAGCTAGCTAGCTACTACTACCGGTAGTACTAGCTAGTAGCTTTCGAGGACGTGTGCTTTTTCGTGGAGCAAGCGATTTCGAGAGCCAAAGAGGTGCGTCCGTTATCTTAACAGTGAGTAGTAGAGGTGCGAACCTCATTTATCTTACGGCCAAGGCGGTGACCTTTCGCTCGCTCCTCACTGGTATGAAGGAAGGATTGTACCCAGCATACACCAGGTGTTGGGTATACCTCGATTGATAGGATGGATACCTCCTGTAGGATGGCTACCACAGGTACAGGCTCTCAGTATTTCTCTCAGTTCAGGGATATACTTTTACGGTACTAATACAAGGTACGATGTACAGTTGTTTGCGTCAGGATTGTCTATTAGCTCTGCTGCTTAAAAAAAAAGTGCTGGAGCGTCGGAAGTCCAAAATCGCTCCATGCCACCGTAATGTTTCATTGACTTGGCTTGTTCGATACATAGACTCCTTCTGCCAATGCTACCAAGCCAGAGATCTCTTCACTACTACTACTAGCAACAGTTGGCACTGAAGACTGGAGCAACAAGGGTCAATTACAGCTAGAGAGAGTCAAAAGCTGAAATAGACTACATTTGATTCACCTCTTCTTCTTTGCCATTTCAGCTGGGGCTGGTTTGTGCCACAGACAAGGTCTCTCCCAAGGCAACCAAGGCACGGATCTCTTCACTACTACTACTAGCAACAGTTGGCACTGAAGACTGGAGCAGCAAGGGTCAATTACAGCCAGAGAGAGTCAAAAGCTGAAATTGTATTTTCTTTCAAATCTACTGCACCACCATGCCACCCAAAGGTCGTTCCAGGGGAAGCACCAGTGATGATGGCCAAGGTGGTACTCGACGCTCTCGCCAAAGAAGGCTCAGCCCCAAAGCAATGGAAAATGCTCGAACAGAAGAAGCTCGCCAACTCGAAATTCAGACACAAGAAAAGCAACGGGAAAAGCTTGCTGCTAAACGTGCCGATGGAGTTTCTGTTCCAGGTCGGCCGCCAAAAACTCACCATCGTTCCAGCCAGTCCACAAAAAAGAAGTCATCTCAAAGCTCTGATTTAGCAGCGGCATTGAGTTCATTATCTGATAGCGAGCAACCCCAGAATAAATCCACCGAATTTACCCAAACCGATTCACTGGACGAGGCGGCAACTCCTAGTACCGACAAACGTGGTTCTTCCACTGCCAGCACAGCAAAGAAGTCTAATGCCAGAAATGGGTCTCCAAGTTCTTCTGAGAGCGGCTCGTCCGAGGAAGAAGATCCCATATCTACCCCAAAACAACTCAAGCAGCGAAGCACCGGAAAATCAACTGACAATCGCTCTTCTCCGGGGACAACTGACAGTGACAAATCCCCAGCTTCAGCAATAGACAATGAGCCTGAATTTACCAAGGAATCATTTGAAATTGAAGATCCCAAGGTCATACTGCAAGTGTCCATGCATACAACCAAGAAAAGTCCAAAGGTACAATTCAGCAGCAGAAATGTTCCTCTCGTCAACTCTGATCCAATCGACGGCGATATATTGATTACATTATTTCATTAGTACATATTGATTAGAACAGCCCATCCCCTGAGTCCCCATCAAATAAAAGTTCATGCAAGAGAATCAGTCGAGACGGGAGGACAGCTAGAAACAAAAGCTCATTTTCTTCCTTTTCCAGTTGCTGTTCACGGTACCAATTTTCGATTCCAGGAACCTCACATTTTCGGAAGAATGCCTTGGCCGTATCAGGAGTGATGGCAACCAGTGAGCTGTGGTGAGCAGCCGTCCAATGAAGGGATCGATCGTAGGATAGACGCTTGAGCGAGTCCTTGTAGATTTTGAACATGTACTCAATTGGATTTAGCTCGGGACTGTAGGGTGCGGTGAGTACCATAATGGCACCAGTATTGGCAATTAGCTCTGTGATGCGGTCCGAAAAATGAATCGAAGCATTGTCCATGACAACTATAGAATTGGGTTCACAGTCAACAAAACTCCCGAGAACTGGGACCAAAAAATGCTCGACCCAATGTTCGAATCGTTCGGTATCGACCGTTCCTCTGTCTGGATTGGTGTCTCTATTGCTGGTCTCTCTTTCCACAATGTGGCATGCGCCGATCTCAAAACCCTCCCAATTGCAGGCAGCAATGAGAGTGTATTTCTTGTCGAATTCCCTCTCCATCCGAGAAGTAATGATGGGAGTGACTCCCCGAGGAGACCAACCTCTTCGTCTCCTTGATGCCTTGGAGCTTCTAGAGGTTTCATCAACATAAATTAGCTGGCGTGGATGCTGCACATAATCCTTCATTCGAACGTGAAATCGAGCCACTTCGGTCAGCGACTGCTGCCTGGCTTTCCAAACTGCAGTTTTCAGAGAGTAGCCAATGCGCTTGCTGTGTAGATGACGCCAAATGGTGCTAGTCGTCCAAGCTTTGCCAGTTCTGGCAGCCAACTGCTCTTGGATTTCATCTAAATAAAGCTGGGGCTCTTGATCCACAATCTCCTTGAGGATATCCTGGTCGGCTATGGTGAACTGTTTGGGATTCATAGTGCGCAATCCTTTGATAGTTGTCCGGTGTTCTCTCCTAGTTCTGGCAGGAGCTTCTCCAAATTTCTTGTAGTAGGAAATCCACCGTTGCAGCTGTTTGTAGGACACCTGGAAGCCACAAGCTTTCCTCACTTCTTGAAGGAGGGTAATTCCATGCTTGTATTTCTTGTTGGATCCAATTCCGTAGATGTACATATCAGGGCCCATGAATTCACAGGCCTTGTTGATGGCAGCTTCTTGAATATTCACATCATTGATATTCATTCCAACTCGGTGCTTGGAGCTTGTGTTTTCCCTGGTGGTCATGGTGGCCATTGTGGTAGATTTGAAAGAAAATACAATTTCAGCTTTTGACTCTCTCTGGCTGTAATTGACCCTTGCTGCTCCAGTCTTCAGTGCCAACTGTTGCTAGTAGTAGTAGTGAAGAGACCCCTGGCTTGGTTGCCTTGAGAGAGACTTTGTCTGTGGCACACAAGACCACGGGCTGAAACAATGGCAAAGAAGAAGAGGCAAATCAAATGTAGTCTATTTCAGCTTTTGGCTATCTCTGGCTGCAATTGGTCCCTGCTGCTCCAGTCTTCAGCTGCAGATGTCTTCTATGGTAGTAGAGAAGGGATCTCTGGCTTGGTAGCATTGGCAAAGACCTTGTCTGTGGCATGCAAGCAACAAACCAATAAAAGGCTCTGTGACGAGTTTTGACGAGTTTTGCAACGCGACGCACTTCTTTTTTTTTAAAAGCGGCAAAGCTAATGGACAATCTTGCCGGGAACAACTGTACCAGAACTTTTGTATCATTTTTGGGAGTGCAATTGAGGAATTGAGGGGTCAAAAGGGGGGGGGGTTAATCATACCAGTAGTCTGTCCAGCGACCTTCGTGTGTTTCGTCTCCCGGAGACGATTTGCTTTTAGGGGTAAGGGTACCGATGGGGAGTGGAAGTTTGAATTATACCCCGCGTGCATTACTTAGAGGCCTCTGTAGAAGTCTACGTATTCGACTAGTATTGTATTGACGGGATACAGTCAACGCATGTACATGCACATGAAAGTCGCCTTGCGTTCTTCACATTTTTCGCATGAATGAGGGATCCGTTTCGGGGCGAAGCACATGAAAGTCGCCTTGCGTTCTTCACATTTTTCGCATGAATGAGGGATCCGTTTCGGGGCGAAGCAGAGAAAGGGATGAGCGCGCGGAGCGCGCGAATACTGTTTCAATAAAGCGAGTTAGGTGGTAATAAAAGATTTATGGAAACGGAGACGAGCCAGGAGGCATATGAATTCATCAATCACCGTCCGAGCTTTTCCCAAGATCTTTGCCTACGAAAAGGCAAGAAAACTAAAGAAAGGAACAAGAAAGGCAACAGGGCAGTCAAACCTTCTTGGTTTGGCAGACATCACAGGAAGACAATGAACCAGGATCTCTTCAAAGGCGCTCTAGATGTAGTGCTGCAAAGTGGGTTTGTAGTCCGTGTATCCATCGAAACGATCACGGTCAGCGATGAGGAGCCAAGGAAAATTACTACTACTTTCTTCTGTTGTATCGACGCAACAGGAGGCGATATCAGAAAGCTACTAAGAGAGCGCTTGCTAGAGACGAATCTTAATTCCGTAGAACTGCGTCTAAAAGAAAGAGATGGCGGACCTGTGATTGGAAGATTCGACAAGTCACCTCTTGGCGCCCACTTGACCTGTCAGATTTATCCAATACCGGCCGCATGGCAGCGTCTGTTTGATTTGGTGGGCATAGGTAGCGAGACAGAGCGTGATCGCATGAGGGAGAAAATGATGATGCCTAGAAAATGCAAACAGTGTCCCGGAAATCATGCTTTGGTGGAATCGAGTAGCGAGGAGGAAATGGAAGGCATGGTTTGTGACAAATGCAGAGGGGTTTTAGCCGGCAACAACAGCACTTGGTTTGGCTGTCGTGATTGCAACTTTGACCTTTGTAGTGTTTGTCATCAAGGAGATCAGGGTAGTGACCACATCATGATGGCGTCTTCTTGTGATCCTTATGAAGAATTGGAAACAGTTGCCAAACATCTTGCCAAAAAGTTTGCGGAATTCCCCTGTTGCCCCTGCCTCCGAGACATGAGCCGCGATGTCCATACTGTGTACTGGGACCACACGCACTGGGGATGGGTGATTCCTCGTACATTTCGTCCTTTCATTTCCTTCCCAGATGTCTACTTTGTCAGGCTGTCATGGATGCAAAATGTTATTGCACCTGGAGTGCGGCTTGTGATCCGGTTGGGGGACGAATTGCGACGTGTGGTTTCCGAAGCAGTCGCATCTCAGGAGCGATGTGCCAAGAAAATCCGTACGGACAGTGAACATCAGAGCTTACTACCAGGAGAAACAGATGAAATCCTTCCCAACGGCGCGAATAGTCGAGATATACGAGATTATGGTAGACAGCTACTGACTCATATGGACGTTTGGGATGCCGTGGAGGAACAATTGGAACGAAAGGTGGCCGCGGCAATGGAAGGGACTGGAGAGGTTGGAAGGCGGTTCGATCGTGATGTCAGACTGCAGTTGGAATCATTCGAATGCGAAAAGGTCGTGTACAAGCTATCAGCAGTGGCAGTTGCCGTCGCTGAAGGACGACCTCTTCCCATGCCCTTTGCAAGCATTTAAAACCTTCTGCTGCCTACCGGTACTATGGCGGACCTCTGTCTATCCTAGCTAGCTGGTACCGGTAGCTATATGATGCCAGATAAGGGTAGGTCATGAGCGCGTTGGATTGTATACAGCCATACCATGCAGTCAAGTCCACGAAAGACACTGCGATTTGTGCAATCAGTCGTATCTTAAATCCGAGAATATGGAGAAAGCCTTGAGTGGACATCAGCTATGTAAAGGTCAGCACAATATTCGAGAGGCGAACGGTTGGTTCTCTCAACCTTGATGACGCCTCGATTTCTGGACCCTTCACAATGATACCTCGGTCTCGCCTCTCGGGTACCGGTACGAAACGATCTGACCCAGAAAGACAAATCCCCTGATATGATAGAGCGAAGCTCCCGTCTCAACTTTGACGCCGCCTACTGCAGCTAGCTAGTTTCCTAATCCTTCCACATTTCGACATCTTTGTCACTTTTGGGTGCCGTACCTGGTACCGTACCCGTACCGGTACCGGCGACCTTGCCCGTACATGTGCCCTACCGGTAACGTCAGAAAGCTCCAAACAGCTTATGCTGGCTAATTGTGAGACGTGCGCGGGGTATCTTTCGTTCTGTACTACTGGTACCGGTATAGTGAGTTGCACCGGTACTGGTACCAGTTTGCCCCAAAGCCGCAAAACCTTTCGCAGATCGCTCACAAAGTCAACTTCAAGTTTTGGTCAACCACTAGTGTTCGCCAACAGAGCATCATACGATACCGTACATGTATGTGTAGGACCAATGCAAACCGGACAGGGAAAGCAGAAAGAAAAACGCTGACACTCGTCACCATGGAGTTTGTAACTAACTGCGGCCATAAGGCTACAGCAAAGCCGGTTTTGAAAAAGGGAGGACCCTACGAAGGCAAGTGGCTTTGTCGCGTCATTGGACCGAAAGGCTTGAAGACGTTGTATTCAGACGCCTCTGTGGAGGCAGCCAGAGCGCGAATAGCGAGGTTTATCGGTGTCCCGCCCTCTTTTGTTCTGGATTCCAGACATGCATGTGTTGCTGCTTCGTCACCTCCTGTATATTCGCCACCTGTAGCCACCAGCGCACCACCCATACCAGTGGTGTCTCCTGAAAGGAGACGGCCATTTGATGTTTACGAAGCTTCGCCGAATAGGCTGGCTACTTGCCGCAAATGCATCCAAAAGATCCAACGAGGGGTTCTTCGGGTGGGCATTCAAGAGTATTATCATCCGAGGGAAGATTGGTCCATCAAATACTACCACAAAACTTGTCTCCCTGACGCGCTGTTGGGAGACCTCTATCTGGAATCATCAGCTGGCGCCTCCAAATGGGCGTCCCCTTTTAGTTCTCCTGCAGTTTCTGCGGAAACCAAGTTGAATCTAGAGCTAGAATCCCGACGTTCCAGAGAGGAAGCGAAGCGACGGCTTGTCTTTGACACGCGAGGTGACTTAAGAGAAGAACTGCGTCAGCTTCGACTGGGCTTTGCAAAGCGGTTGGGCCGCGGTGATGCAGTGTATTTGGTATTCGACAATAAGACACTTGATGACTTGGTGCTCCAGCTACCCACAACCACCTCTCAGCTGCTAAAGTGCAAAGGTATGGGTGGAGCACGGTGTCGACAGTTTGGCCCTGCTATTCTACAGGTCATTCTGCAGTACAAGAAGCGAGAACAAGACGAGGATGCCGCTGGAGGGGAGGACTGTGATGTTCGGATAGGTGAAGTACTAACAATTGATCAAATCATCGATAGAAAATTGAAGGAAGCCGAACTTCGGGGACAAGTCTTTGCCATAATCTAGTTGCTCCGAGATTGTTTAAGAAATGATATAAATACCGCCAGTTGTTCAAACAGGACCAAGGAACCATGTGGTGTAGGTTGTGCAACTTCCGACTAACGCCAACGACGGCGTCGTTCAAGCTACGGAACGAGTTGTACTTCAATGAAAACCATGTCGCTTTCAGATCCATTTGGCGAGGACTCATTTCCACAATGGCCTGGGTTGCCTTGTGGGGGTGCTCGCCGCAAACGCGGACTGGGAGGTTCCGAAGCGACCATTGAGTCGCCGACTACAATAAATCCATGACATCATTGTCTAAGCCAGAGTCACTTTCCCGCCACTCGTTCGGATTCGATTCTGCTAGCCGCTCGTCTCTGCGTAATAGTTGTTCTCCCCTGAAACCGGCAGAGTTTGAAGGGGATACCCAGACGTTTAGCTGCGTCTCGATTTGGGCCACGATTGTTTCAACACTATGGAGCCAATCTGCATAGGTGGACAAATCCTTCTTGGAGATCAATGCTTGCCCAAATCACTCGGTTACTCTCCGTATGCAAGCTTTTGCTTCCGCTGCCGCTTCAATTTAGCATGGTAATCTACAGCTGTTGCTTCCCACTTGGAATCTCAAGTGCAAGGCAGCATTGTAAAACAAGCGGGCTCCAACATGTCCACGGAGCGCTGACAAGCTGCAGACCACTCGGTACATGTCAGTGCCGTATTGAACCACGCGAGCGAGACGTGGGAAAAAATGCGTGTCCGGAACAAGGGAGGATTGCCTGGTCCGGCCAACTGGCAAGCAAGCCAACATGGACACATTCGCTTCCGATGAGGTTACCTTCGCTTTGGATGGAAGTCTGTGGCTTTGATAGATAGCTTCACACACAAAAATTGAAAGGAGAAAGTAAAACTGTTACTGTATTAGCATGTCGAATTCATTCTCCGATCTCGAAGGCAACCCATCTCTCGCCTCAGGGGCCTCAGGCGAAATGAGAGTTGGTCTTTTATCGACGCAACAAGAGGAACCAAAAGGGAACGGCAACAATGTCGTATGTGCAAGCTTCTGGATTTACGCATCAATTGTTGCCCATGTGACATTCATGGTGCTTAGCACCATCGGTTTCTTCGCCGTGCTCCTGGTCGCAGATGTACCAAATGTTACTAGGATGGCCAAACTCCAAGCATTCGGAGCTTTTTCGTTTGCACAAGTCCTTCTCCTTGCAGTTGCTTCGCTTGGCATCCATGGGGCTCGAAAGTCCAATGAACACATGGTACAGATACCAATGTGTGTCTACGGTTTTTTTGCGCTGTTGCGGCTGGGAAGTTTGGACTTGAATGGATTCGCGTTGTTTGCGGTCCTGACAGTTCCACAGGTGATGCTTGTTCGAGAAATCCGGAGAGGGGAAGCAATCCATAGAGGGTAGAACAAGAAGAATGACAGCAAGTCTACCAAAAACAAAAAGCTAGCTAAGGTACTGTAGTAATCCAGACAAGTAATCGCATAACTTTCGTTCTCCGCCATTGGTTGGTTGACTGACAGTCCCCCAAACCCAGATACTCCACACCAACATGACCCACCCAAATGGAACAGTTGTTTTCTTGGGGCTGTGTTGCCAATGTGGGCACAGATATGTATGTGGAACCCTTTTTGGTGAGCATTGGTGTCTCTGGCAGCCTGTTGTAGTTTGGGTGAATGTGACTAGCTAGCATGAGAACATGGACAGGTTGTATTGGTTTGGGCGAACTATGGTTGTTGTTGTTGTTTTGATGTGGGGGTTATTGCCCGCTTCCCCTTGAAAGCAAGCTCCTCTGGCCCATTTCCCTCGCAGCCCTAACCATTGTTTTTGTACAGTAGTGTCCTTGTCTAAGTTGAAAAACTCTCTAAGGCTTATGGAAAACCAACTTTCGGGCAGATAGGGAATCCAAATAATAAGGGACTACAACAAGATTTGCTGTTGAAGCGATGTATCCACCATGGCCCACTCCTGTGGGGCCAGGGGGTTCTTTCCTCCATAGAAATTTGGCAAATCTTCATTGGAAATGTATTGCAACATTTTCTGGCCGTCCTTTTTGTTGTCTTTGGGGTTGATAATGTCAAATTTTGATAGGACCCTCTTTGGAAGTAGGGGGGCTAGCAGTTTCCAGATGGCGCGAATAACAATCGGTGCATTGCAAACAAAGTTTGCTCCCAGTAACTGTGGGTAGCAGTCCTCCATCAGTGCCATGGCCCTTCCATCCCTCCTGTTGCTTTCCACGTTAATGAACGACATGGAGACTCCACTGGCATCAATAATGCGGATAGTTTTTGTGAGCCGTCCTGTGGTTCTTGTCACAAAGTCAAGCCATTGGAATGTCCATTCACTGCAATAGGTGAATGTGCTGACCCAATGCTCCTCTTTGCACCTTGCTACTGTGGCATGTGGATCTATACCTGCAGCATTCATAAAGCCAATGACACCTCGTTGCGGATGTGGAAGGGTCAATGCCATGGCATCTTCTGCCCAGCATGCCAAATACTCTGCAACCAAGCCCTCTTTTAATTGGTTGGGGGTGACCTGACGAATATCCTTCTCATCCAGGTTGTGTTCTTGACGAAAGGCCAGGGTATATTTGGCAGCATCAATGGCATTCTTGCTCTTCTGGTGTGATAACCAAAACCGTAAGATCCAAAGATCATCGTGTTTGTTGGAATCATAGAGTGGATCTTCTTCCAAGGCTGCCTTGATCTTGGAAATCTTTTCAGCATGCTCCTCAATCAGAGCCTTGACAGAAGGTCGCTCATCTTCAGGGCAAACAGGTTCAATGGGGTCAGCAATGGCTACCTCCACTCCTTTCATCCAGGGCCACGAAGTCATCTTATTAGTCTGCTTTGTTCCAGGTCCAATTTTATGGCTAGTCTCATGAGGCTGGTCTAATAAAATGCATGAAAACCGGTTGTTCTGTGTCAACAGCTGTTGACTCTTGGCCCAACAAGCCGGAAATTACTTCCTGGGATCTTTTGTGCAGTACTTTCTCAAACGGTCCCGGCAAAAATGAGGCTCTGGTAGCTTCGGCGAGAAAGAGCTTTTAATTAAAAAGCATGATTCGGCTGAGTCGACTAATTCGACCGATTTGATTCGATTCGATTGAATTCATATCCGAATTTGTTGTCTGGAAGTTCGGTGAAACGCGAAGGGCAAAACCAAAAAGATCTCCTACTAGTACTGTACGTATTTTAACGGAAGCCACCAAAGGACCAGGCTCACATTTTTGCAGTTGCAAGTCGCAACGTTGCACTCACCTCTTCCATTTCTTTCGTTGCTGTTGCAAAACTAACTTGCATTGAAGAAGAAGAAGAAGAAGAAGAAGAAGGGAGCACCATGAAGCAACCAACTTGCGTTTTGTTTTGTCTGCTTGTGTTTGTGGTAGTGCAGGGAAAAGTGCCCACGAGATGGACTGTCAAGACGGCAAGACAACAGGGCAGGCAACTACCAACGGCTTTGTCGGCAGTCCATGCCATTCCCCGTGGTGGTGGCGCTACCAATAAGCAAGCATCCACAAAATCTCTCCAAAAGGATTCTACTGGACGCCCTACTATTAAGGCTAACGGCAGCAACAACAAAGCCTCTGTAAGCACCTCTATATTCAACTTGGCCAACAATGTGGCTGGAGCTGGAATTTTGACATTGGCGGCTGGCAAGGCAGTCAGTGGAACTGGATGGATCCCCTCCCTGGCAATCTGTCTTGCATTGGCGTTCTGTTCGGCCCACACTTTTATTCTGATTGGCAAGGCATGTGAGATGACCAACCAACAAACGTTCAAGGGATTGTGGGGATATTCCTTTGGAGAAAAAACGGCTTGGATTGTGGATTCCATGGTCTTTATCCAATGCTTCTTTGTGTCCATCATTTACACTGGATTGCTGGGAGATATATTCTCGGCATTGCTGGCCAATGTTGGCAGTATCAATCCAGAATTCACCACACGAACTTCCATTATTCTCATGGCTGCAGTGGCCATTCTGTGGCCACTCAATATGATACGGGATCTCTCTGCCCTTGGTTTTACTTCCATTCTGGGCTTGATTGCTGTCCTCTATACTGTCTTTTTCATTCTTTACCGAGCATTGGATGGGACTTATTCCATTTCGGAACCCATTGGAAAGTTCGTCGCCGAAGGTGCCTTGACGGCGCTGCCATCGTTTGACAAATCGTCCTTGTGGAATTTCGATATCAATGCATTGGTACTGGTGTCCAACCTGGGATTGGCATTTATTGCTCACTACAATGGACCATCCTACTGGAGATCTCTGGACAAGGCAACATCGGCCAGGTTTTCCAAGGTGGCAATGTCTGCCTATGCCATTCTGGCACTCATATACACGACAACCATGGTCTCTGGGTATGCCACCTTTGGGGACGCCTGCCAAGGCAACATTCTGTTGAATTATGCAGCTTCGGATTACTTGTCCACATTGGGACGACTTGCCACGGGTTTCAGCATTATCTTTGGATTCCCGCTCATCTCCAATGGAGCCAGAGAAGGACTCAAAAATGCCAGTGCCGCTTTGGGATGGACGTCCCTGTCACTGCCACAGAATCATGTACCGTTGGTAACATGTCTACTGATCATCACAACATGCCTCTCCATTGTCCTGAAAGATATCAAATTGGTGGCAGGTTTGACGGGGGCAGTCATGGGATCATCCTTGGTCTACATTTGCCCCACTCTCCTCTATGCACGAGTTGTGCGTAAATGCCATGGAGTGGACAGTCCAGAGTATCGATCAGCCAAACGCAATCTACTATTCATACCGTTTGGACTCTTCACGGCATCTATGGGAGTTGCCATGACATTGAAGAATACAGTCTTGGCAGCCAAGCAATAGTGCCCAGACGAGAACAGCCTGAATAGATGCCCCCCCAGCTAGCTACTTGCTTTATTGCCAATACGAATTCTAAATCACGCTTTTCTTGTCGCCGTAACTCGTTATGTCAACGAAACAGATCCTTCAGCATCATTGATACAAATAATCCTGTTGCAGCATTGATGTCATCGGACGCTGGCTAGCTAGCTAAACATTTCGTGGTTGACCTGGAAGAAGAGGGCAAGCAAGGAGTTTATTTCATCACGCCGTTTTGACTTCAGAGTCCGCCTTTCGATGAACCCAGCAGATGCGTGCACATCGCTACATGGTACCGGTACCTGGTACGTACCGTACTGGCCATTTGTACCGTGGGAAATTTTGATGCTTCGCGTGATTGGCTGGGGAGTATCATCAACATTTTAGATACAGCACTGGAGGCCAACATCATAGTTTGGAGGAGACAATGGCGAAAGAGAAATCAAAACGGAAGACGTCCAATGGGCCGGGTGCTCTTCATTCTCGCCAGAATGAATTCAAAGTCGGTGATAGGGTCAGCTTGGAAGGGTTGCAGTCCGTGCGCTATAATGGACGGCAAGGGAAGATTTTCTCTCTACCAAAACATACAAGTGATCCTGCAGAACGATACGGAGTCCTGCTTGATGGGTGTGACAAACCCATCGCAATCAAGCCTTGCAACATCGTGGCTTCTCAAATCGTCGCACAGCCTGGATATCGACGAGATGGACGCATGACAACGGAACAGCAACGCAAGGAACGTCAAGCAATGGAAGATGCGACCACTTTGACCCAGAAAGAAACCATGAGCGCAGATCAAATGGAAATGATGCGACTGATGACAACAATGTTTCTCACCGAAGAACATCAGATCAAAGCTTTTGGAAGGAAAATAGAACCAATGCCCAACTTTTGGGAAGAAGTCAGGCAAGAACCCACAGGAGGGATTCCAAAGTCCGTCGACAAGAAGTGGGCTAATGAATACCTACGTACATCCTATGAACAAAGCCACAGCTTGCCTCACTTTATGGAAATGTGCATGAAGCTAGCCGAATACGAACCAACCATGAAAGACTTCCTGAAACGTCTTGGGACCAACGATCCTAGAAAGGTGCATTGGTTCTTCTCGCAAGAAAGAAGACCGGGTGATATTTTCCCACGCGGCATGAACGTCTACCGGTACAGCTCCTTTATCCGCCATAGCTTCAGCAATCAAGCTTACCGCAAAGAGGTACTGCATCTCGGAACAACCCATGTAGCTGTCGGATTCGTAGACTTGGGCATCCTCTTTGCTGCCACTCTCGAAGACAAACTGTCAGGAACCAGGGCGGGACCGCTACGTTTTCTTGGAATAGAACTATCCGTCTATGCCGTGGCCAAGACTCTGGTGATTTGGGAAATGTTCCAGCAGACCCCCCCTTTGAAAACCAGAGAGGGTGACAAGCACTGCCGAGCAATCTTGCAGGCGTGGTTTAGTGCGACTTGGAGCGGAGACACGGAGAAAGCAGTTCGGGCAGCCATCGAAGCCATCGTTGGCCGGTCGTCCAAGCATTTCTCGTTGAATCCAGAGGTGAAGGCCACGCTGAACCACTGGAGCGCTGCGTCCCGTATGACTCTAGGCGAGGCTCGCCTACGGTGGTCCCGCAACACATCATGTGCCAGCTCTGGCATCAGCGAGATGCGACGAAGGGTTGATCGGATTGCCATGGCCCAATATGAGCTCACCGGAGATTTTGGAATCGAGGATGATGGCGCCCTGGCAGGAAACATTCTCATGTTTGACTGCCAAGATGGATCTGCTCCCCAGGCTTCCAGTGAAACGATCTTTTCAGCACTTGACTGGAAGGAGCTGGCGTTGCTCTTGTCGCCAAGTACAAACATTCTTCAAGCAGCGGAAGAGTTTGCTCTGACTGGCATTGCAAAGCTGGCAGGTTGGGCTCGGGATGAACGTGTTACTGTGGACCTGCGCTTCGGCAAGGTTGAAGATTTGGTCGAGGAGATTGCAGCAGCAAAGCCATGGACGATGAGTTGGTCCAATGTATTGGACTATATCGACCATCGCGACTTCCACCGTTTGGCTCGCAGCTGCTCCAGATGTGGAGACACCATTCATTTTGGATACTCCATGAATTGGGTTGTAGATGTGTTTGGCGTAAACCTTATTGATTTTCTGGGTCCAGAGAAGGCAAAGGCTCGAGCGGACGTTATGGAACTCGCAAATAAGAACGTCGCAATCTTCTACAAATCTCTTGGCTGGGTCAAGTATCTGCGACTTCCGCCACCTTGCAATCCAATCAACACCACATCGAACTACGCCCTTGAGCTCCTCCACCACAGAGCCTGGGCTGACTACTTTTTTAACATTGCACGGCGCGATGGGCCCTGCAACGTGGCCAGTGTGGAACGAGCTGTGGGCTCACCACTATCGCACACCGGTGGAAGCACGGTTGCATTCACGTGGACGTACGACCCCGAAATTTCTTTCAATGCCAAAGACGGCACCACGTTGAATCAAGAGCACTTGCTTCCTGTTGTCGATGGTCCCAACTCGCCCTGACCTGCTGGAGCTGTATAGGGACCCGAGGAGCCTTTGCTAGCTAGCGTGCATGGTACGGTACCGTAGAGTGGAGGAAGGAAACACCCGAGGTCAGGGTGCTAACAAGGGTGCGCCAAACTGGGAACAGCAGAAGTGAAAAATAAAACTCAGTCGTCATCTCCTGAATCTTGACTTCTTTTTAGCCTTTTTGAGGGAGAAGTGCGAAGTCAAAGACGTGATCAAAGTTAAATCATTGAATGAACCAGTGGTTTCTGGAGTTAACGATGTAAACGGTACCTTGACTGGGCTTTAACAGTGACGAGTACTCAGGTGTCGATTATTAGGAGTACATGTACTAAGAGCTAGAGCTAGTACTGTAACTATCGTACCACATGTCGGTACAGGCGTTTTGGGACAACACCGATTTACTATACCAAAAACAGTATAAATTGAAATGCCTTCAGTGTCCCACTGGGATATTGAGTAGAGTGACCTAGAAAGTTTCCGTGCACAACTATATCCTAATCTCAATAGAAGTAGAAGAAAGGGATCAAGCATTAACATGAAACATATTCCTTGATTCGACTTGCTTAAAGCATACTTGAGTGCTTTGTTGTATGATTGAAATTGCCTCCAATACCTTGTTTGGCATTAAGTAAAAACGTCATTTGGGACAATCCACACAGTACAAAGTGGGTTTAATCTGAAATGACCTCATTTAACACTGGATAAAGCACGGTCCCAGTCAAAACCCACTTTAATCTCGTACTGTAGAAAGCTGACAGGGGGTAGAGAGCACTACATACAGCCTGTGCATATGAACAGGATTTTTAGAGAGCCAGCCTGCAGTCAAATTTTGGCCTGGCAGGCGACGCGATTCCTGTGCAATTGTACAGGCGACGTGATTCCTGTGCAATTGTACAGGATCGACGTGATTCCTGTGCAATTGTACAGGATCGACATGATTCCTGTGCAATTGTACAGGAGGTCGGATCCTGTACAATTGCACAGGAAATCGGATGTGCTTCTGCATGCTGGTTGAAGGCAGCAATATTTTTTGATTTCCCGAAACCCCTGAGTCGTACAACAAAGCCAGAAGCACGACAAGCGTTGACAAAATATGGTGCAAGCGTTTTAGTGCAAGCGTTTTAGTGCGAAACTCAGCAGTATTGGTAGAGAATTCCTTTGGGAGCCAGTGCACAATAGCAGTTTTGGGCTCCGATCGGTTGCGAGTATTGTGACCGAGTGTTGGAATAAGATTGATTTCCTTTCTATCTCCATCGTCTTTGAGAGAGCCAGCTACTTGAATGATTACGGGTGGAGACGTCCATACCTCAGCCTGCGAGATAGCAGGAGCGTTCCTCAATCGTGCATGAAACCGACCCTAAAATAGGGTCTGTTTTAGGGTCGGATTCGGTTGGATTTAGGGTCGGATTCCCTTTAGGGTCGGGTTGCGAAACCGACCCTAAAAATAGGGACGGTTTCTCCTGAGAAACCATCCCTAATTTAGGGTCGGGTTTCGATTTAGGGTCGGGTTTGAAAAATGTCCCCATATTTAGGGACGGATTCCCCCAAACCGACCCTAAATTAGGGTCGGATTTAAAGTCATGCACGATTGAGGAACGCTCCAGAGGAGAGTTGATCATCAGCTTGACTGAATGCAGAGGACATGCTTGACTGTAATGCTGAACGTAATGGCAGATCTATTTGTTACTGTTGAGTAATGAGAAAGCCTACCCAGAAAAAAACGTCACAATTCCTGTGCATTTGAACAGGAGGTCGAGCTCCTGTACATATGTATATATGTATGTACAGCCTCCTGTACATATGAACAGGCAGGCCGTCCATTTCC
>CAICTM010002231.1:0-16854 GCA_903772945.1 Seminavis robusta
GCATAGGCTGCCTCAACGGTTCTGGTAATCTCATATCTTCCCTTCTTGTATCCATGGTAGGCCACGGTTGCTTTCAACCTGGCCCTTTCCGTCATAGCACTTTTTCTTGGCGTCGTGACCGATGCGGCCTTGTATTCAGTATCCGATGTCTCATCAATGACGCCGTTCCGACTAGATCTAGACTTGATCAACGTCGTGTCGACCTTCCTCAAGTAGTAGTCAAGTCTGTCATGTACTCTTGCTTGGGGAACAGACCACGTTTGATGGTCTTATGTATGTATTGTAGTAATGGGAACTCTTTGTAGAGCCTTGCATCACTATAAAACGGATCCTCTGGAGCATCACAATGGGGTCGAGCTGACTGCATCCTCATAGTCTGGGAGCCTCTCAACTTGGACTTCATTGCTTCGGTACAGTATGTCACCTGTATATGGTGGTTGCACCAGTCTTGAGAATGTTTTCATAGGATCGAGTCGACTTGTCGTAGATGGATGACTTTGCCTTTACTCGCTGAGTTCCAAAGATCGTACTCTTGCCTTTGGGAATCAGCAAGTGATGCCTGGAGTGTGTCGGCTTTCCGGCTTGGATGGTGCCTGCTCTTCATGGTCTCAATGGCCAATGAAGCCAGGCACATCATTCCATCAGGCTTGATCTTAGGTCTGGACAATGTGTGTCAGGTTCCTCAAAAGGATAATACTCTGTGTCAGCCTGTCATTTGGATGGAAGAGGAACTGACGCTTGGAACTCTTGTTCTGGTTCCTGTAGCTGTTGCCTCTTCCTTGTGGCTTCTTTCTGAGGAATTGAATCCCCTACCCCCCTAGAAGGGTATCTTCCCACCACGACCACTCTTCCTTGGAATCTCATGGTTGCCGTTGGTGTGGTAATGCACTCTTGTGCTTGTGCTTGTTCCTTGGAACTAGCTTGTGTTCTTGTGTGGATACTCCTGCAGGAAGGATCTCACGACGGGCACTACTCTTGTAGTTGCCTGCAAAAGTTTCTTGTTGGCTGGATAGCCTTCTTTTCGTGCACTCTTGGTGTACTGGCTGAATAGCCTCTGTCTAGTTGACAGCTCACGTTAAAACGTGGTTCTTCTTGTGTCCGTTGTTAGGACGTTTCTTCATGGAGCCTTGGGTAGTAGCGAACTGCCTCTGTTGGTCTCCTTTTATTGGTGTTCTGCTCTTGCAGATGCCTTACGTATGCTTAGATGAGTGCGCTGAGTGAGTTACAGTTGCTGGAACAGGTGTACGAAGAAGTTTTCGCTCTTCGTGGCTTCTGAAACGTTACCGGTAATTGAACTCTCAAAGCTCACAAGCACCGATGACACGATTGGATGAATCGCGCTCAATTTCTGGAGTTAGAAGCTTCCAAGGATAGCCAGAGCACTGTCGTCGTGTTCCGCAACTTCCTTTGTATGGGTCTCCTTACCTATTTCGCCTTGATCAAACAGTAGCTTGGATCGCGACGATGGGCTCTTGCTCGACCGATTTGACGTGTCAACCTCTGATTTCGCGCGATTGAAGATAACTCACTGGATAACAGACGGATTTCCTTCGTTCAAGTATGAAATCACTCTGTAATCGCGTGTTCTTTACACTGGTACCCTTGGATGTCCGTAGTTCCGGCCGGAAACTTCAGGAGGATCGACAATGGGATTCTCAGTCTTGCTTTGATGACGTTTCGTCTGTTAAAGGTGTTTCGATGGCCTTATAGTGTGGCTATAGGTCAATTCTGTGCACCTCTTCTTTGTTGCAGGTGTTACTCACTTGTTTTGACTTGATAGTCTCTTGGTATCAACTTGATATCAATCTCGAGGTGTTGATCTTCGAACTCGAGATGAGACTTTTGCTTTTCAGTGTTGTTTGCTAGTAATACTGCAGCTTATTGGGGAGTAATTTGGTTTTAGATTAAGCTGAAAAGCAAAAGTGAGGATTTTCTGGTGGTGCATAGCAATTCTTGTGATTGAATTGGATATAAGGACCCCCGTAACACTTTAGACCTAAAACTCCCTTGGTTCCTTGCATGATGAATTTCCATGCGAACCGGACTAGATGATTAATACACGAGTCAATAGTAAAGAGGTGTCAGGTATGTTTCCTCCAACAGGCGTCAAGTTCCACCCAGGTTAACAGTGACTTCTTGCGCAAGAGGTCTTCTTCGAATGACCTTGACAATGCTGACAAGGATGATGGATTCACCTGCATTTCCAAAGGGCGTAAAACAACGTCGAGAGACAAGGCCAATCACTCTTCGCTAATCATTCCGTCGAAGCAAAATGCAATACACGGCTCTTAGCCTTATTTGCGACTCGATCCTAGATAGGGTTTGAGTTCGACTCATGACTGAATCCTTCGTGAATAGTCATTGAGACAGGGTTCTCATGACCGCTAGTCATACTAGGTCGATGGTGAAACATCGCGCTAGATATTTAGCTGGCGTGGAGAGATTCCACGCTACTAGATAAATGCTAGACGAATCTTCCACGCGTTCTGTTTTTGGATCGTGGAGTGAGTAGGATTGCTACCGCAACCTACTCTATCACACTCTACAGTCTCCCGCGGGAGTTCAGATCTACGATCCTTCGATGGCAGATCTCTCTCGTTGATTAGTTTTCATAGCTTTCTAATCCTCTCATAACTTTCATTCTCTCAAACTCAAAACACTCGAAAGATCTTTACACTAGCTTTTAGCGTAGTGCATTTTGTTAACAAACACAATAGCTTTCAGCTACCCTCAACCTATTCCTCACCATGAAGATTGCCAAAGACGTGTACACCAGCTTCGAGTCTAAGCTGCGCGACAAACCAATCCTTCCTCTCATCGACCGCGACGATGAATGCGAAATCGACGATTCTCGCTCTACCACCTACAAACTTCGCACTGTTCCAGCAGATGCTGACAGCGCCAAGTACACCTTCAAGGTCCAAATCATCAATGGATCTGAGACTCCACGTCAAACCATCAAGTGGGCTGGACGTATGGAGAAAGTCTTCATCGGGCTCGCCATTGCTACGCCTGAAGACAAACATAACCTCCTCAAGGAGATAACTTCTAGCTCTGCCAAGAGCAGTTACGAATCTAGCTGTGCAGGCCATCGTGAAATACATTGGAATGCCTTGCGCCAGATTGCAGTCAACGCGATTGCTCCACGCGACATACGTGGCGGTGAAGACGAAGCCACTTTCCAAGCACGTTTCCAGGCTGCCTGGAACGGAGCAGCTCAGCCCGGGAGCGCTCATCCTGCTTTGGACGACACTGACATTACGTTTGGCATAAATGCCTGTGTCGAAGCGTCTGTCCCTACAAGGCTCTTTGAAAAGCAGAAGGCGCTATCATTCGCCTTCATGGCACGCAAGAATGCGTACAGTCCGTAGCTGATCATGATCTACTCGGAGCTTATGTCAACAGACGCATCAGTGCGCCCATGAAACGGCCCGGCGAAGTGAAAGCCGTTCTTCGTAACAGCCAGCCTTTTGGGCCACCGCAACGAACAAATGTTGTAGAGCTCTGAGTGACGAGTAGCGAAGGGCATCTATTGCTTGCCGTACTTGCGACGGACGACTCGACTGTCACACGCTCGTGGATGAAGAAGATGACGAACACTACTTCGATCCTTTCTCAGCTCCTTATTCGGAGAGAAACCATAGGATTTCTGCGAACGCAGCCATTCCTCTCTCCGAAGACTTTGACAAGGGCGGTGATGCCAAGCAAGCTCCTTCGAAGAAGAACAACAGCAAGAAGTACAAATCTACTCGCAACAACGACCACTCTTCCAAGAACGAAGAAAAGTGGTGCGACTACCACGAGTCCAGCACTCACAACACTGCTGACTGCATGACTCTGAAGAAGCTCAAGGCCAAGTCTCAGTCCTCGTCTGACAACGATAACAAGCCAGCGTACAACAAGAACAAGACTTGGAAGCGCAAGTCCGACGACGCCAAGTCCTACACCAAGAAGGAACTCTCTGTCCTTATGAAGAAAGTCTCCAACGCTGCGGTCAAGGCTGATCGCAAGAAGAAAAGCGAATGCAACCATGTTGCCAAGCGCAAGTCAGACGACTCCGACAACGAGGACGACTCCTCTGTTGGATCCATCAACATGATGGACAAGAAAATGGCTGCCGTTGACAAGGCGCTTGCCGAATTCGACTTCAATCATTCGGATGGAGAGATCTCCGTCTGAGGATTAGGCCAGGATGATGATTCAACGGAACCATGTTCCGATTTCTCATACCTAAGTGATGAAGATATCTCACTAAATAGTAAACAAGATTTGTTTGCAACTACTGAAGTCTACGGCAAATTAGATAATTGCCTAGCAACTGCTCAACTAGACTCTGACGATCTGTTCAGCATCGTTAACTTCGTCCATGGCCAATCAACTCGTCAACGTCGCAAGACAAGAGACCTCAAAACTATCGTCTATGTTAGATTTAACAGACGAGAGAAAGGGAAGCAAAAACCCGTTACACTCTGTTGCTTGCTTACTGGATACAGGAGCATCCGGAACACTAATTACTCAAACTCATGATAAGAGTTTACTCATGAAGAATCATGGGGGCGTCCAAACATTACGGACTGCTTCTGTAAAGGAATTGAAACCCCGCACGAAGTGTAAGGGCACACTCATGATTCCTGAGTTCCACGATAATAGAATTATCGAATGGAATTTACACGTCACCAAGAACTTGGGGGCGCATGACATGATCATAGGTCAAACTCTCTCCGACCTAAGAATCAAGTTTGATTTCACTACCATGTCAATGGAGTGGAACAGCATATTTTTCCCTGCGAAATATGGCGATACCGATAGAAAGGAGAACTTCTCCATTCCTGATCCTGCAGCTGTCAGCGACAGTGCAGATAGTCTCAAGAAGATTCTTGATGCAACATACGAACAAACTGACTTAAGGCAGATGTGCCAGAGTCGAAATCAGTTAAATAAGGAAGAGCAAGAACTGCCTCATGCCAACTCTCTCCGCCCCAATGTTTGTGGGAGTTATCGGTTTAGGGTAGCGGCACGGTGAATAGTCGTACTCAGAGTAGCCTTAAAATAGAATTCTATTTACCAAGTGCTCCGGCCCAGTCGAGGGTACTTTGGGAGAGTTGCAAATGGACGACTACGAAGTAGACTTTCGTCCCGACGCTAAATCCTATTATACTAGGGCTCACCCTACTCCACGTATCCATACCAACACTCTCAAGACAGAGGTTGAACGTCTCTGCATGGCAGGAGTACTTAAAAAGATAAACCGTTCCGAGTGGACGGCACCCACTTTTATCATTCCCAAGAAAGATGGATCTGTACGATTCATCTCTGATTTCCGGGAACTGAACAAAAGGATTAAGCGGAAGCCTTATCCTATCCCAAAAATACAGGACATGCTCTTGAATCCAGATGGATTCAAGTACGCTACTAGTCTAGACCTGAACATGGGACACTATCACATCGAGCTGTCACCTCACTCGAAGCAACTCCGTACCATCGTACTCCCTTGGGGAAAGCACGAGTACCAGAGGTTGCCAATGGGCCTATGTAATAGTCCTGACATCTTCCAAGAGAAGATGGGAACACTAATGCACGACTTAGAAAATGTCCGTGCATACATTGATGATCAACTCATCTTAACTGACGACGATCTGGTAGATCACGTTGAATAGTTAGATGAATTTTTCCAAAGACTTCAAGAAGTCGGATTTAAAATCAACACTACCAAGGCTTTCCTCGAAAGGAAGAACTTGAGTATCTAGACCATTGGACTACTCGAGAAGGAATCCAACCCTTAACTAAAGGACAATAGATGCGATCCAGCTATCGCTCCTCCTACGAACAGGAAGGAACTTCGTGGATTCATTGGACCAATGAACTACCAAGGTCTGCTCTAAGACAGCAGACGAAGTAACCATCGTTCTAAAACAGACGTGGGTTACCCAGTATCCATGACCAGCCGAGGTTGTCATGGACAAAGAACGTGAGTCCCGCGCAGAGGTCGAGAAGACTCTCCGGGATAAACATGGACTTCGTCGCAAGTTCACGCGCGTCAATCATGACAAGATTCACAACATCCGTTTCGAAGCAAACTGGAAATACATCAAGGAACGTCGCCAACGACTTATCCAGAAAAACAACGATAGGGAGAACGCGACACGTGTCCCTCATCAACACAATGTCAACGATACTATGATGATTCATCAGTATCAGCACCGCTAGTACGGTCAGCCAAAGCACAAAGGTCCTTACCACACAGACCGAGTCAATAACAATGGCACTGTACGGCTCCGACATGCTACCGCCAGTAGCGGCACAGTCTACCAGACTTGGAACATAAGGTATTTACACCCATACAAGGCCTGATCCCCTTGTAGGATTGCCATCGTGCGACGCACATGTCTACATCCAATCTCCGGAGAGTGCCCCGCACTTTAATTCATATGTTCTCCTTGTCCGACTGATGTCGTGCCTTCCGTGATCCTTGTCAGGGGGCGAATGCAATACACGGCTCTTAGCTTTATTCGCGACTCGATCCTAGATAGGGTTTGAGTTCGGCTCATGACTGAGTCTTTCGTGAATAGTCATTGAGACAGGGTTCTCATGACCGCTAGTCATACTAGGTCGATGGTGAAACATCGCGCTAGATATTTAGCTGGCGTGGAGAGATTCCACGCTACTAGATAAATGCTAGACGAATCTTCCACGCGTTCCGTTTTTGGATCGTGGAGTGAGTAGGATTGCTACCGCAACCTACTCTATCACACTCTACAGTCTCCCGCGGGAGTTCAGATCTACGATCCTTCGATGGTGGATCTCTCTCGTTGATTAGTTTTCATAGCTTTCTAATCCTCTCATAACTTTCATTCTCTCAAACTCAAAACACTCGAAAGATCTTTACACTAGCTTTTAGCGTAGTGCAAAAACAAGATCGAAAATCCATTTGCGGCACTGGCAGAGCCGGATTACTGGTTGCAACAGTTTGTCAATAGACCACCGACTTCTGATGATGATCTCTCTACTGATACTGCACGAACGACAGGCACGACCATCTCTGTCCACTACACCGCCTAGAGTCAATAGTAAGAGGAGAAAACGATCGCAATCAAAGCCAAAAAGCCGTCGAAAACAACTTCAGCTGCAATCCAACCCCTTCCATTGCCACCAATCCTCTCCAACCACGCTGACACGCCGGTGATCTGGGAACAATCATCAAAAACCAAGCAGAAGAAGCAACGTAAGAATGGAAAACACGCGAAACATAAAACGACACCTGCAGCGCAAACTGAGGCGAATCGCGCGATAAGGAAAGAACGGCAGCAATCTGAGCTACAACCAACAAAGAAACTCGATGACATCATTTGGCCGCGGCTTTCCTCCAATCCGCAACTAGTATCAGACAACCACATCAACTCTATTACGATGCCACAACGTTTTATTGATATCGCCAAGGGTGGAAAGCAGCAACCATCTGATTTGTCCCTCGACACAACCCAAGGAAAACAACAACAGCTCCAAAAACGATGCTACCCACAACCACATGAAACCCAAGTTTTGTCTCAAGGATTCAATCAAGTTATTTCTCAACAATCGGAAAACAACAAAAGATGAAGTACCACAACAGGAGTCCCTCAGAGTCCAGTTTACTCGTGATGGCCATGCTCCCTACGATCTGACAAAGAACAAAATCTGCAGCGACTCAATGGCTTCTTCACAAAGGACGCAAAACACAACTATCAATTCAGATAACGGAGGCTCTGTCAAATCTCCAATTGACCTTATCACTCCATTGAAGTCCTCCGTGGCTACTTCCACCAACGTTACTCTTGACAGAATCACCGACGAAGGTTCTGATGTCTCCGCGATCATGATGCCCATTATGTGTCCACATTGCAATGCACCTGCGATTCCACGAGTGCTGTCTCCTAATGATCCCACGGCTTCATCTATTGACAACCACGACAATGGTGCCAATCCAATTCACTATTGCGCTTCATGCAGACAGTCTATTCCACTGCACGGTCCTTCCGCAATGCATACCCGATCGGCTTCACCTTTAACAATGCTCCCATCGCCATGTACGGGTTCCAATTTGGACGATAACACCAATCAGACGCACACAGAGGAAGAGCTACAGACAGCCATCAAGCATCTAAGAGATGACGCAGAGGCGCGGGGGCTGATCGATGACTGCATCACCATAACTACAGTGCCTACCAACACTATTGTCTCCTGTCCACAGTGTCATGATCCCATGAAAGCTATCAAACTGCACTGTGTCAATGACACCACTACTCAGCTCGGCATTCACCCTGCATTCCCATCTGGACATTACTGCCACACCTGCGACCAGTCCTTTCATGATCACGATGTCCCTCTCTCTGTCAGACAACTAGCTCCCATCTTCGATACTGTTGCTACCAGTGATCATCAGGTTCAAAAGAAGAAGTTCGAGAAAACAGCTACTCACTCCATCAATGAAATAATCAAGAACCCAGCCACTGCTCAGCAGTTAGACGCCACTATGCCATCAGATCAAACAGCTCCGACACCAATCAGGCATAGTCATCAGCAATGCTTCTGTCACCAGGTTTTGATCTCTCGACCTCAAGACCCATTTTGTTTCCTCTGCAAGTGGAGGGCAGATCCAGAAAAGATACTCACTTATCTGGAAACAGAACTGGCATTCCTTGTTCCCACCAACCCCGCCAATGACACTGCCTCCGTCTGTGTCAGGAACTCCCTTCTTGAGCTACAGAGAACTCACTGTCCATTGCCTCAAGAGATACACTGCAGGGCAAAGTCTTTGGGTCTACTGGAATCTGCTCCTGATATTGATGTTCCACCAATTCCAGGCATCGCCACCATGACCATTCAGGAGTCCAAGCAAGATGCTGCTGCTGCTACACTTGGTGCTGCCAATCCCATGGCTCTTGATGCAGATGAGAGCACCGATGAATCCAACACCAATGGCAATCAGGATGGCGACAATAGAGATACTATGAGGGATGACGATGACAAAAGCTTTGAGGATGCCAACAATGGTGCAAGGAGCCACAAGACATACTACTTTGGTGTTCGCATCGAGGCAATGAATCCAGCAACCACAGCAATGCCTATGCCTCTGGTCATGCAGTTGTTGACACTGTTGTGTTCTGAGGACAGGTACACAATCACCTTCAAAGACCATGAAGGGATACGAGACTTTGAGGGAAATGGAATTGACTTGGACTCCCTAGGAAACATGACCCGCGACCAGCTAGTGAAGTGGCTCAATGCCTCGGTGATGGACTGGGGTCCCATCACTGACTACATTCGCCGATTTGCCTGTTCTTTCTATGTACACAGCCCTGATTACGACAGTGTGCCTGCACTAAAGAAGATTCAAGGGGTGGTTCCCTTTCTCAAAGAACACAAGCTCTTCCTGCTCCCACACAGCTTAGAGGAATCCCAAACTGCAACAGTATGCTACATTGCTGGGAAGAATCCTAAGAAGACCCTTCGAGATGGCCTGTTACCTCGGGTATACAGTTGGCTACGTCAACAGAGACCTTCCATCACCTGTCCCATTGCCATTGTTCCAACCAAAGTCAAGGTCGACACTGAGAAGATTGACATCCTTGGCATCCAAGTGGGAATCACCGACCGTCCAGCCTTTGAGAACCTGATGAAAGCCATTGCCAATGATCCCACTCTGCAACACCCACAGTTGATTTACTGAGCCCCAAATTGAACAAGATCAGCAGACAAAGAAAGCACCATGACCTTATGAAGAAAGCAGTTATCCAACATATGGATGTCATCAATGCCACCACTGGAGTCCCCCTTCAAGATCTGAATCCAAACTTTGAGGATGAAATTCGTCTTTTGCTCTTAGAGAAGATTGTCACTGCCAATGACAAGCCCCTACTGTTGGATCTGAAACGCCACAAATCCTATGCCACTGCAGGACAGTACTATGCCATTTGCCAAAAGAGTGCTAGAGACACGGTGGTGGAAAGACTCACAGATATCTTCTCAGATGCCATCATCTTCCCACAAGACTATGCCCTTAGGGATGAGGAACCCTCTGTCATTCAAAGACAACCACGAACTCCAAGGGATGACTCTTGGGATCAGTACTCATACAGCAGTCGCTCCTTTCAAACACTGTATCAAGATGATGCCTCCCTTGCTTCAGTGGAGGCAATCATCACTACTTGGGCAGACAAAGTCAGAACTTGGGGACAGAATCAGGCACCAGTGACCAATGTCTCTGTACCAGCTACAGCCACCACTGTGGCAACCAGTGATGTTACTAGTGATGCACAGTCCAAAGAAATAGCAGCCCTCAAAGCAGCAATGGAACAACAGACCAAGTCCACTTTGGCCATGCAGCAACAGACCAAGTCTACATTAGATGCCATGGAGAGAATGGAGAAGAAACACCAGGAACAACTGCAACAACTGGAAGCAAAGCACCAAAAGGACCAGGAAGCCAGTGAAGCAAGATTTCAGCAGATGATGGCCTTGTTCGGTAACATGCAACGACCATCTGAAGCCACTGCCACCCCCTCCAATCCTCCTTCCTCCAGACAACCACCACCTCCTGGAGGGGGTGCCAATGACGGTCCAGTACTGGGTATGGATGTGCCCCACTATGGAAATTACCAGACTCCTCATCAGTCTCCAGCCCATGGACAATATCACCACCAAGGCACTAATGATGTCTACACACACACAGACTTTCTGCAGGGCTACCATGGCAATCCCTATCAGAAGCGACCACCACCTTCGAACGTACCGGTTGCAACTCAAGATGGTATTCCTGTGACGTCTCCTCTATTCAAGCAAGATGACAAGCGTCCTCGTGCTGGCCCAGCACAGTTGTATCCAGCAGCCATCTATCAGCCTTACCAGCAGTCACAGCCACCACCCTACCATGGACTACAGTATCTTGCTGACGCAGGATTCTACCGAGGATTTCCCCAGCCTTCACAACCCCCATCACAACCCCGCAAGGAACTTCGTGCTGCGGAGGTGGATGAGTGGAGGACCCACAAGTTGCGCCAAGAGCACCAAATGGAACTCCAAGCACAATACGATTCTGAAGGAGACACAAGGTTGGCTAATGTGATGAAGCGCTTGCGCAATGCCGAAGCCACTCGAAGGGCATGGCAAAAGTGTGCACACGCACGGGGTAAATGTCATGGTGCCGGACTCACAGCCTTGGAAGTTCCCCGAGAGCCCACAGTGCCGCCTAAACAGTGTAAAGACTGGATGTATGTTGAGGATCCAGAGGAAATTGAACGCCATCTCCAGGCTCACCTCAAAAAGCATTTTCGGCAGGCTGAGGAGACGGAGTTTCGAGCCGACTCAACCCTGCGAACCGATACCGACTTCTCTGCCAGTACTGCTACTGCCGATGCAATCCTTGACGGTGAACACGACATTTGTCCATTCGAAACGTCATTTGCTACAGCAGTCCTCCTTCGGCATCTGGCTCGGGCTTGCGATGGGGAGATTCCAGCAACATTGACAGAGGAACAATTCGATGGGAAACTCAAGAGCTGGAATGAACGCACCACAATCTCTCCCTCTGGACAACATCTCGGTCATTGGAAATCACTTTTTGCGGAACACAGTCTCGACCCGGAGTCTGAGGAAGGAAAGGAACTGGCAGAGTTTCAAACCAAGATCATGCAGGCCCACTTTTGGCTCCTCAACTTTGCTCTGGAACAGGGCTTTGCCTACTCTAGATGGAACAAAATTGTCAATACCCTCATCCCCAAGGATGAGGGTGGTTGCAAAATCCATCGCCTGCGAGTCATCCATATCTTCGAAGCCGATTATAACCTGCTTCTAGGAGTGAAGTGGCGCGAACTCCTCCACCATGCCTCCAAGCAAGGGCTGATCAACACAAGGCAATTTGGTTCCGTTCTAGGGAGGTCAGCAATTGATCTCTGTTATATGGAGGAATTAGAGTACGAAGTATTACGTTCTTGCTTGCACCCCCTAATCAAGAATGACAATGACGCAGCCAGCCGCGTGCTACGACAGGATTCTCATGTACATTGCCAGTCTTGCAAGCCACAAGATGGGTATGCCGGTACGGGTCTGCAAAGTGAATGGAATGAACCTTTATTGCAGGCCCAGTATCACATCAAGACCACTCTGGGAACATCAGTCACATTTCTCGGTCATACGGAGGAAGATCCCTGGCACGGGTCTGGCTAAGGAGCTGGTAACTCCCCAGCCTTATGGCTGTTCATCTCCAGTACACTGTTTGATTGCTTTGAACCCTATGCGACTGGCGCCACTTTTGCTAGCCCAGACGGATCAAAGCGGGTCAAGCTGTTCATGACAGGGTTTGTTGATGATACGAATTCTAGAACGAATTGCTTTCTTACCAACACTATTCCCTCAGTGCAGGAACTGGTGGACAAGGCGACAAAAGATGCTCAATGGTGGAGTGATCTTCTATGGTCGTCGGGTGGCAAGCTGGAGGCTTCGAAGTGTTCCTTTCATCATCTCCGATATGAGTTCAGATCCAGTGGCGAACCAAAGCTGGTTTCGGGGACTGACTTTACATCACCAATCAAGGTGACATCCACTGATGGGATCGTCACGCCAATCAAACCAGTCGACAACTACAAAGCTCACAAGTCACTGGGATGTTTCAAAGGCCCGGCTGGAAATCTCACAGCACAGAAAGCAGCTCTGATCAAGAAATGCACCCATTATACCAGGGTTCTGAAAGGGTCACCACTGAATCGACGGGAGGCCAACATGTTCTATCGCGGCATCTTCCTTTCGAGTGTCAGTTACTGCTTGGAGACGACTTTCTTCAAGGATGTCGATCTTGATACAATTGAGTCGGCTCCACGCCGAGCTGCCCTTCAGAAAATGGGGTATAGATCGAATACTGCAAAAGTGATTTGCTATGGTTCCTGGAAGCTGGGGGGTATTGAGATGTTTCGACTCGCCGACAAGCAGGGAATCGGGGTCATCCAGCAGTTCTTAAAGCACTGGAGGACCAGGTGCACCGACATCGGAGACCTAAGTGAAGTCACATACGCATGGTTGCAATTCCATGCCGGAATTGGCCGGCCCATCCTTGAGGATTTCGAAATCGATTGTCATCTCCCAGTAAGGCTGTTCCAATGCATGCGAAGGTTCCTTCAATCCGTTGGAGGCACGATTGAAGTACACAACCCTCACATTCCGCCGTTGCAGCGGGAGCACGACTCCTACATTATGGATTGGGTTGGGTGGTATGGGAATTTCTCCAAGGCAGATCTGAAACGGATCAACTATGCGCGTCTTTACTTCATCCGGGAGGAGTTCTGGCATGGCTTTTCCAGTCCTCTGATGCCTCGCACCACCTACTTCAAAAGGTTTCAAGATCGACCCAGGGATCCCAGGACTTGGTGGTTGTGGAGGAAAGCGTTATCCCTGTTCGCTCCGAATCAGACGTTGGAGGTACCACTGGGGAGGTGGCTCCTCTCTGCTGACAAGCTCCGCATGCGCCACAGGTTCTTCTAAGAGGTCGATGCCAACGTCGTCTATCAACAAGTTGATAATGAGGAGTCCGAATTCTGGATGTTCCAACACCCAGTTCCAAACAAGGAATGGACAGTTCATCGTTGGGAGTTCAGAGGTGAGACCTACCTGGACGCCAGCATTCTACACAACTCGGTGCCACTTGATCCCTGCTTCCCCCGATCTTGCACCTCTGTTCAACCAGACTCTGGAAAGAGGCGAGGCCTAGACCTGACCCTCTTCAACAAGCCTGAGACAGTGGTAGTTGGTAGTGGTTTCACAGCAGGCATTCCTGCTCGTCCACTACCACCCACACCAACAACATTTGAGGATTTCCTTGCCACTTTGGAGCCTTGGGAAACAGCTCTTTATGACGAGCTTGAATGGATGGTGGACGCCTACTCAGTCCTGCAGATTGTCACAGCCATGCCCTTCTGGGTGGCCAGTGATGGGGCTGCAGACATTGACGCCGGAAAGGCGAGCTTTGCTTGGGTTCTGGCAGACAATCGCGGTCAGATTGTGCTACGGTGCTCTGGTCCAGTTTTTGGTATGGTTCCGACTTCCTACAGGGTGGAGGCTTATGGCATTCTATCCCCTACTTGCCTTCTTCGGAGATTGCTGGAGTTCTACGACCGAACCAGCATGAAGAATTATGTGCACCTGTGCGACAATGAATCCGTTACCAACAAGTGTGCTGGCTGTCTGGATTACGAGGGCTGGTACCCCAATGATTCCTTGGACTCCGACTGGGATGTCCTGCAGCAGATCGAGGATTCGTTTCGGGCTGCCATTACCGTGCCCAAGATGGAGCACATCAAATCGCACCAGGACAAGCACAAGGCCATCGAAACACTACATTTGAAGGCACAACTGAATTGCAGAGCCGATAAACTGGCAGGCAGTTACATGACCAGACACATGAAACAGGACCACTCCAAGGTGCTCCGATTTCCGGCAAACTTGGCCCAGCTGCACCTTCCCAAAGGAACATGCACGTACAAGCTTCCCAGAACACTGCGGCATCTAAGGAACGACCAGCTCTTGTTCGACCACATTGTCAAACTGAATCCTGACTGGGATGAGGACACCCCAGCATTGGTTGATTGGACAGCCCATGGTGGTGCTGTCAACTGTCATGAGATCCACAAACCGACAATTGTGAAGTTTCTATTCGAATTGTTGCCAGTTGGGAAACGGATCCACCGAGACGACCCCAAGTATGATCACCACTGTCCCCGTTGCGGCGGTGATCATGAGACTGAGACCCATGTTTACAGATGCCCGCATGTTGATGTGGATTTGTGGCGAGGGACCATGCAACGAGCGATCAGTACAAAGTTGCGCAAGGACTCCACAGACCCCTTCCTCCTGGAAATTGTTCTGGATGGGCTTCAATATCACTTCGAAGATCGAATCCTCCACCCGTGGCATTATCCAGAACGGTATAGGGATCTTGTTGACACTCAAAATCTCATTGGTTGGGATAATTTCCTACGAGGACGATTGTCAACGCACTGGGCCAAGCACCAAGATGCCTATTTGCATAGGGTCAGCTCCAAGGAGACCACCAAAAGCGGGCAGCTCTGGGTGACCAATCTGGCTTCTGTTCTGATCCAGCAGTGGTGGAATCTCTGGGAGGACCGCAATGCCGCCAGGCACGGCCGGGATCAGGAACAGAAATGGCGCAAGAAACACGAACAGCTCCAAAGAGAGGTTGAGCTCCTGTATGAAAAAGCGAATCTGCTCCCAGAGCATCTCCTTGATACCATCTTCAAACGACCCCTAGAAGAACAGATGGCCAAAGGGCCGGGGGATATCAAAGCATGGCTGGCCAATTGGCTTCCAGTTGTTGACAAAGCAATGAGGGATGAGCATGCCCGTGAGCAGCCTTCCCAATCAGGGTAACTATGCGCCGATGTGGGATTCCCATAGCAATAGCGGGCGATTTAGCCTAGAGTAGATAGTTAGTCGTACAGCACCCTCCGGAGTTTTGTTCAATTTCTCCGGTGGGGGGCTTACACTAGGCCCATCCTAAGTGGGCGCCCTCGTGCGCCTGAGGAATATGGGTTCGTCACGGCACCGTTCAGCGGATCGTCGAACTGCAGGCTCAGGTGCTTTTTATAGTCCAGGGACTCTCCCATCATTATCATACGGGGGCTCATTGTCTGGCTGACCCCCGCCTTACTTGGAAAGTACGTCAACTGTTTGACGACTTGTAACACCAAGTTGACGGTTAATATTTTTGGCATGCGTGTGAACGGTAGGCTATGCGGGACAGCTCGTGTCCTTTCCTTAACTACCTGGATTCTACGTTCGATCTCGGGTACGTGCTCGTTAGCACTGGCAACGTTCACTACCGGTCCACCCGGCATTGCCATGATTGTGTTGGACAGAGGCTCAAACTCATCTGACATACGTAGTCAGATTCAGAGAAAGAAGAGAAAGGTTTCTTTACATTCGTACGCTGTTCGCGGAAGGAAGAAGAAACTCACGACTAAGCAAGGCATAGTCGCCCAACAAAAGGATTGGACGACATAGATTTGAGAGAGTCCAGCTACTGGACAACCAGTCCACGTTGGATTATTCTGTAATAAAGACATGGTTACCGACATCAGGAAAGCCGATCGTCCATTACAGTGAAGAGTACGGAGGCAAGCTGAAGGTCCAGCACACAGCCAAGCTAGCTGGCCACAAACAGAGAGTATGGTTCGATGAAAGAGGAATCACAAACATCTTATCTGTTAAGAATGTCCGCAAGAATTGCAACATTGTCTACGACTGTCCAAAGGAACGTCCACAGTCATTAGACCAGGCCTACCGGACGTAGTATATGAAATGAACAGTGAAGGATTACACGTTCATGACCCTAGGAAAAAGGGAAGGCACTTGTGAATACTGTCGCCGAAAATAAGGAAGGCTTCAGCAAAAAAAAGTCAAAGCCGCATCAAGGGCGAAGCTGCTGTATAAGCAACTCGTCTATCCATCGATTAAAGATTTCGATGGGCGATTATGAGCAATCAAATCGCAAATTGCCCTGTGACCGTCGAAGACATCGATACGGCACAAGCTATATGGGCAAGGATATTGATGCGTTGAAAGGCAAGACCACTCGGACAAAACGAAGCAGTGGCAGGCAATGCAATGAAAGTACCGAGAGACTTTTGCAATTACACAAGGATGTGTTCCTGACGATGGACATCTTCTTGTGGCAGGAATTCCGTTCCTGTTAACGCTAAGCGGTAAAATGATTTTACAACAACTAGCACCTGCCCAACAGGAAGCTAGAGACCATCTAGAAGCAGTTAAGGAGGTCTATCGATTTACAAGGCTCGTGGTTTTAAAATCACG